>JAKTVF010000018.1:0-94567 GCA_030557055.1 Candida tetrigidarum
CCTATCCCTGCATCAGATCTACTTGGTGAGTCCCTAGACGACATAGTTAACGATCGAATCCAATACAACACTTTACTAGATAAGATTGAGGCCATTGACGTGAATGAAGAACTCCCCAATGAATTGAAACAAATAATCAAAGAAGAATTTGCCCATTGGATAACTCCTTTCCCACACAGCCCTAAAAAACTAACTGACATCGCAGGGTTGGTTTTGAGTTCGTGTTATTCTAACGGGTTGATTTATTTCAGCACCAATGATTCACACATCCATGTAGTTAGAGGAAATGACATCATCAAGACCATAAAGTTGCCTGTTGTTGTTAAAAATATTTTGTGCGTTGGTGATGATAGGGTGATTTTAGTGGGGATGAATGGAACATTGTATTTGAGACACCTGGAGACACTAGATCCAATAAGCGACTTTCAAGCTCATAAGAGATTAATTGTTGACGCAAGATATATTCGTGTCAAGGATGTGGATTATATAGTCTCATTGGGATGGGATTTTTTTGTCAGGTTGATCAAGTTGGATGACAAGAACAGTTTTTCACTTTTATCCGAATCTAAACTTCAACAACAAGGGTCATGTATCGATGTGGTTAAGTACCAAAATGAGTTGGTAATAGTCTTGGGCAAATTGGAGAATACGTTGTTGGATGTTATCGCAGTTAGAGATGAACAATTGACCCCATTGTATAAGATATCCTTGAATGATGCAGAATTCACTGCATCTGGGTTCTCCCCGCGATTTGTTACGATTCACAATGGCGCCATTCCATTGGTAGCGGTTGCCACTTCTCACGAACCTTATATGAGATTGATAATTGTTCCATTGCTGGACGTTTCCACTGCCACTCCAATTAAAAGAAATCAAATTATAAAGAATATAAATACAATGTCCCCGCAAGACAAGTACTCTCAGCCAATTATAGCGTGGAGATTATGCAAGGAAGAGGATGGAAAAGCTAGTGGTGTGTGGGTAGTGGGAGATGATGGAGTTATCAGAGGTATTGATATACTAGACGATAAAGTAGCTATTGAACTTAAAGATGGTCATCAAGGTAAGATTAAAGATTTCATTACGTATGTTGAAGATGGCAGTGGTGAGAATGTAGAAAAATTGGTTACTAGCGGCATCGATAAAGAAATCTTAGAATGGATATAGACTCTGTATGCATAGAAATGTACTATTCAGTGATGAGATCACATCGTATTATTTTGATTTTTCTTTTTTTTATTCTCGCAATCTTTACATATGTTGCAGCGGGTCGGCTAGGTTTGTCTCTCCGTTTTTTTCTTATTGTTAGCGGGATAGTGGGGAGAAATAAGGACGAATAAGAAAAACAAAAACTTAAAAACAAATAAAAAAAAAAAAAATAAAAGATCCTCGGGATCAAAAAAAAAAAAAAATCACAACTGTTTGTTATCGCAAAACGGAAAAATCAAATGGATTAACGAACTCAACAAAACATTCATAGTATATACTAATCATTAGATTGTGATTATTATTGTGATTTATTATTATGTGTGTCAACTTGTCGATTCATTCAAGATGATCAAACTATCTAACGAACTAATCATATATTAATCAATCCATCAATCAAACAACACATCCCTTCATCCATCCATCTATTACCGATTATCCATTTTTTTTTTGTTTTAGGAAAACGTATTATCTATTCTTAGTTGCTTTTTTTTATATTTTTTTCTAGTGCCCCAACTTTTTTTTTTTCTTTGCTATTTTTTTTATTTTTGTCTTTTGATGGAGAGGGATACCGTCGGGCCAAATAATCAGGAATTTTCAACCCACAATCAAACTAATACGTACAGAAAATTATATAAAAACAATAAATAATTTCCCATTACAGTTTTTCTTCTTTTTACTCTTCCTTCCTTTCTTTCTTTCTCTCTTTCTTGCTGGTTTATATCATATTTTGATTTATATTCATCAAGTAACTACTAAAGGAAAATACTTTCCAAATCAAATTTATTCGCGTTCCTCGGCATCCACAGTTTATCATTATCACAAGTATTCCCCACCTTTGTCTTATTTTTGTTTTGAAGAAATCATAATTTTTTTGTTCCATTTCAATTCATCACCTTTTTTTTTTTCGTTTTCATTTGCTATCTTATAGAACCTAACTGATTGTATTATAATTTTGAAGCCATGTCACTTTCCCCAATAGAAAAAGCTGCCTCTGGTGCTTTGGCTTCAGCCATCGCAAACACATTGGTCTACCCATTGGATTTAAGTAAAGTATTGATTCAAACTCAAGTCAAACAAAGAAAAGCTGCCCAATCATCTGACAAGAACAGAATCCCAACCCCTCCACCTTCAGAGTCAGACTTGGAAGATTCTGTTTACAAACAAGGTTTGGATAAAGACAATGGATTGAAATATAAGAACACCATCGATGTTTTGAGACAGATTTATAAAAAGAAAGGTATTTTAGGTTGGTACCATGGTTTATTCTCTACTGTTGTTGGTACTGCAGCACAAAACTTTTCTTACTTCTACTGGTATACTATTGTTAAAAGGGTCTATGACAATTTGTACAAGAACGTGCCAAATCATAGACCAGGAACTTTGATAGAATTATTCCTTGGGGCAGTTGCTGCTGCAATTTCCCAATGTTTCACCATGCCAATAGGTGTTATTACCACACAACAACAAACCGATAAACACCACAAAGGTTTATTCCAAATAGTCAAGGATATCTTGGACCAAGATGGAATCACTGGTTTATGGAGAGGTTTAAGAGTTTCCTTGGTTTTGTGTATCAATCCATCCATCACCTATGGTTCATATGAACGTTTGAAACAAATATTCTACGGTGATAAACAATTTTTGAACCCAATTGAAGCATTCTCATTGGGTGTTTTAGCTAAGTCTTTGGCAACCATTGTCACCCAACCATTAATTGTTTCCAAAGCTATGATCCAAAAGAAGGCTTCTTCCTCCAAAGACAAGCAGGCAAAGAAAGGAAAAGAAGGCGAAGAAGAAGACGAAGACGATATCAAATTCGACCATTTCACAGATGCATTGGCTCATTTGTGGCACACTGAAAAGTTCCAAGGATTATACAAGGGTATTGCACCTCAATTGTTGAAAGGTGTTTTCGTACAAGGATTATTATTTATGTTTAAAGATCAAATAGATCTTTTGTTTTTGTTCTTATTGTCTGCGATTAAAAAGAGATCTATCAAATTAGTAAAGTAAATGAAGTAAGTAGACTTACGTTTCAATACATATTATATATGGTTATTTTGTGACTTTGTTATTGTTTATGGGTACGTGCCTGAGACTTGCATGTGTTTTCTTCACAAAAAGAAGTGAGAAAGTTGACGTTAGGGTTAGAGCCCTATATGTACACATACACGTGATATTTAATGAGTTACATTATTTTTTATGTTTCGCACTACTTTTTTCTCCTCTAATGAAAAGGGAAGGAGAAAAAAAATTTCTTTTGTCGAGTGAGGGAGCACGATTGCTCGCGGTAAGTCAGGCGACAGACGTTTGCTTTCTCTCGCGGTGTCACTTCGCACACAAACACATACACACAGTAGTCTCACATAGTGTCCCTTCCACAATTTTTTTTTTCTAACAAAGTGTTTTCTCACTCTCCAATTTTTTGATACATACAATTTTTTTTTCACTTTTTTTTTTTTTCTTATAATCTCACTTCTTTTAATTTATCATCAACAACATCAAACATGGGTAAAGGTAAACCAAGAGGGCTTAACTCTGCTAGAAAATTAAGAGTTCACAGAAGAAACAACAGATGGGCCGATCAAGCTTATAAAGCTAGATTATTAGGTACCGCTTTCAAATCATCTCCATTTGGTGGTTCATCTCACGCCAAAGGGATTGTGTTGGAAAAAATTGGTATTGAATCTAAACAACCAAACTCCGCTATTAGAAAATGTGTCAGAGTTCAATTAATCAAGAACGGTAAAAAAGTCACTGCTTTCGTTCCAAATGATGGTTGTTTGAATTTTGTTGATGAAAATGACGAAGTCTTATTGGCTGGTTTCGGTAGAAGAGGTAAAGCTAAGGGTGATATTCCAGGGGTTAGATTCAAGGTTGTCAAAGTCTCTGGTGTCTCCTTGTTAGCTTTATGGAAAGAAAAGAAAGAAAAGCCAAGATCTTAGATTATCTTTGTTCTTCTTATTATTCTATTCACTTGGGGTTATTAGTAATGAAAGAGAAATATTAAATGAAAATGGTGATGTTATATATACATAATCTTACAAAAAAAAATCACAGTTGATTTATATTTCGAAAACAAAGGAATGTATAAATATATTTTTTAATACAATTGCACATTTTTTCAAAAGGTACAAAGATGTCTATTTGTTTCTGTATTGTAGATTCCTTTTTACTATGAAAGCGTGGTGATTATTTGTTACTGTTATTGTTGTTGTTGTTGCTATTGATAATACATACAATTACATAGCCAAATCTCTACCTTCAATCGATGGCCCACCTTTCTTGGTAGCCTTTCTTTTTACAGACATGGTTGTTAATTTTTGATTAATCTTTCTGAATCTTTCATCATTACCAGCATTTCTTGACTGTTGTCTCATTAACAAACTCTTATCAACCAGAGGGGCAATTTTATATGCCGTGGTTCTCGTACTTGGAATAGCAGCTCTCTTTCTTCTTTCAGCGTTTTGTTCGTATAAAGTTTTAGCTTCCTTTCGTTTGGTACCTCTAGATAATTTATTGGTGAATTTGGATTTATTGTACTCGTGGAATTGGACACTTCTATCCTTATAAGAATCCGACTTGTTCAAAATTGGTCTTGTCCAATCACCAATTAATCTATCAACAACTTTCTTCAACAGTGGTTCTGTTCTTTTAGAACGTTGATAAAACACCAACACTTTCCCAATCCCAGATGCAGCCAAGTGATCTGTCTTTATAGGTAATGTTTCCAAGGCATTGATTAATTCCTTTTGTATTTGATAAGCAGGCATAGACGCATCAGGTAATGGTTCGAGCCACAATCTTACTGCTTCCAATAAATTATTATCCAATATGGAGATGGCTAAATCGGCCCTTGCTAAAACATCAGTTACTTCACGTAATAATTTCAATTTTTCAGTTGCAATCTGACCCTGGGAGTTCTTATCGACATCCAAAGTAGCAGCTTTAATCATTTGTTCCTTTAAGGCATCGATCTTGTCATCTTGCATTCTCTCAATATCATCTTCGTCTGCTTTCTTTCTTCTTTTGGTAGTTGGTTTTATAGCTTTAGTCATTCTTTCTTCTAATTCAAGTCGTTTTCTTTGTTGTGGATCTAAACTAGAATAATCAATTTCATCGTCTGGATGGTATGATTTACCTGATCTTTTAGCATGACTTCCAGTGATATCGTCGTCATCATTATAGTTATTACCTCTTTGTATCCCTTCATCGTCTTCATCCTCATCGTCGTCAAATGGATTGGTATGTTTTCTTTTAAGACCTGTACTCTTTTTAACGTAATCATCACCAGTTTGGCCCTCAGCAAGTTTGGCAATTTTTGTAGTACTAAGCACATCTTCTATTGGTTCTGATCCTTGTCGCTCCTCTTCTTTTTCTTCTTCTTGCTGTTCTTCTTCTTGCTGTTCTTCTTCTTCTGGTTGATGTTGTTGTTGTTCTTCTTCGAACTCTGGTACGTTATCAACATCGTCTTTTTCTTTTTTAAGTTCTATTTCATCTTGAGATAAATTCGTGTAATCAGCTAATGGATCACTCATTGTGTTTGTGAAGATTGGGATGTGATGTGATGTGATTGTGATTGGATGATGGTACAACGTTGAAATTTTACATGTTTGAATTTTCTTTGTCTCTCATTCTCACTCGTTGTGTCTGACAATCGATGACAACCATTGGTGTGTGTGTACAGAATCCAAAAAATACTATAACAAGACCTATATAGCTGCAAAAAAAAAAAAAAAGAAATGAAAAGGAAACCTTGAGTTAAGTAGATTTGTATGATTACCAGCTAGTAAGCTTTTATTCGGAATTGGTACCTCAAAAGACTTTCAAGCTCTGATTTATCATGCAAAATGATCAGCAAATATATTGTTGCACGATATGCAAATTAGAATACCAATACTCGTAGCAATTGGAGATTTCAACAGGCAATATAGACACTATATTCCTATCTTTTGACACAATTGAATAAACAATTCCATTTCTTAACCCATTAAACCATCTCTCAAGACGTTAACTTCCTTTCCATCTATGTAATGTATTGTCGTGTACGTGGCACAATGGCAAGGTTCTATTTTTTTTTTTTTGTTCTATGCGTAACCTCGATCAACAAACCAAAAAAAAAAAACCTCCACAGGTAAACAGAAAAACTTCTGACGTTGGAAAAATTTCACCATTAGGACCAAACCTAACCACACCACACCAACAACGCACCTATCTACCTAATGTCTCAATACATCGGGAAGACAATTTCTCTTATTTCCAATAAGGGACTTCGTTATGTTGGTATTTTAGAAAATATCAATGCTGATGATGCCACCGTTGCCTTGAAATCAGTTAGATTATTTGGTACCGAGGGTCGCATGGCTACTACGGGGCAACCACATTTAGAAGTTCCCCCAGGTGTTGATGTTTATGACTATGTTGTTTTCTGAGGATCCGATGTTAAAGATTTATCGGTTTTGGATACTCCTATTGATGAAGTTAAACCAAATGTTTACCGTCCACCTCAACAACAACAACAGCAGCAGCAACAGTCACCAACTACTGGGCAATATTATAGTGGACAACAACCATCTACTAAAACAGATGGTGCACCTCAAGTCCCAACCCCAACAACCACCACAACTCAATCTCCAGCTCAAACCGGTGGCGTTCCAGCAGCAGCTTCTCCACAAAGTGCTCGTCCTGTTCCAGGTCAAACTGCGCAAGCCCCAGTTGAAACAGGTGTACCAAAACCTCCAGGTCAACAAAAACCTCAACCAACTAGAACTGTTAAAGAAGATGAACCAGCAACCAAGACAGTTTCCGCTGATAGACCAGCTGATGCTCAACCAGGATCAGTTCCTCAACCTCCTCAACCTACTACTACTTCTTCTTCATCTTCTTCATCAACACACCAGCCTAGAAAGGGTTCTAAAGTTGACATCCCAACTGAAGAATTTGATTTCGAACAAGCAAATGCCAAGTTTTCTAAAGAATTAGAACAAGAACGTGAATTAGAACACACTGGATATAACAAGAGTTCATCATTTTTCGATAACATTTCATCATCCACCGAAGAAAGAACCAATATGAGATGGGCCGAAGAGAAAAATTTGAATATGGATACCTTTGGTGAAGCTTCTTTACAGAGAGGTGGAAGAGGTGGACGAGGTGGCTTTAGAGGCGGAAGAGGAGGCAGAGGAAACTGGAGAGGCAGAGGAGGTGGAAATTACCGCGGTAGAGGCAATGGAAACTGGAGAGGTGGAAACAATAATAGAGGAAGAAACAGCGATTATAATACTAAACCGGAATGGGCTTAGTAGATGATCTGCTGTATGTATGTATGTATATATATACCTACATATAATTTATTCCATCAAAAAAATGACACAAAAGAAAAGTACAAATATAGGCAATAACTAAATAAATAAATAAATAAATAATAATCGAAATAATGCATTCTATAAATAATACACAGATATATATATATATATATACCTAAAACAGGTTATATTCTGGCAATGCCACCGATATATAACTTCTTGTCACGCTCTTCTTGTTCAGTTTCAGTATTGATAAAACCACCATATTCTTGTGTTAAGGAGTAAATTGGACTGTAGATATGGTTGATAATCGTCATTCTAATCAAATGACCGAATTTTTTCAAGTAATTTCTCTTTCCAGATCGATACTCATGACATCTAATGATATCATTTTCAAAAAAATGAATCACAGGATGGCGATTCAATTGTTCAGGAGTCAACATGCTTAAGCTTGGAATTCTGGCCATGATTGCAAGTCCTAATTGTTTATCAATCTCAACATGTTCCATAAAACCGAATCGTAAAATACATTTATAATGACCAGGGATCTTCATTGGAGCCAACAAGATTCTTTCCTCTGTTTCAACATAGGGAATGGACAACACTCTAATCCCAACAAACACAAACTCTGAGGGGAGTGACGCAAACGAAGAAACTATTTTCCTGTATAATTGGGGTAATGTATTTGGTGAATTTGTCATGATTGAATCCACATATAAGAAAGCCAATCCTTTGTATTTGTTTATTGGGAAAGTACCAAATAAGGTGACAACATCATTTTTAGTGTTTTCCCTTGCAGTTTGTACAATCCCATTTGAGGTGGTGTTGTTGTTGCTGTTGTTGCTTAGAGGATTGAGGTCAACTGTGATTGATTTAGCAGCAAAATAAGGGTATAGATCGCCAATTTTAACTCTTTGTGCAAATTCTTGGTCAAGTTTCTTATTCCTGGCCCATCTCCAAGTACACAAAAATGCAACAAATATACCTGCCATCATCAATGGAAACCATGCACCATGTGGTACTTTTTTCATATTTGCCACAACCAAACAACATTCCAAGGGAACAAAAATTAGGAAAAACAACAAAGGCCAAATGATATTGGCATTGTAAACGTAAAACATGCAGATGATTATCATCAGGGAAGTAACTAAAAGATCTAGAGAAATCCCTAACCCATAAGCTGCTGTCACATTATTACTGTTCTTGAAACCAGCGGTGGTACAGATGACCCCAATCATGAGCAACCAATTCATAACTGGGATATAAACTTCACCCTTTTGGTGGGATGAAAGGTAAATTATCTTTAACTTTGGGAAACAGTCCAAGTTTATCAACTGGGAAGAAATCGAAAAAACCAGCAAAATCAATGCTTGAGAAGCAATGATGGTAGCCAATGTTGCCAAGGTAAACATTGTCCAATAAATTCCCTTACCCCCAGGTATTGAAAGGAAGAATGGGTTGGTGTAAGCTTCGGGGTGCTCAACTAAATATGCCGCTTGACCAAGATAACACAACATCAAGATTGGATAAATGAAACAACTCATTGTCAACTGAATAGGTAATCTCCCCACCAACGAGACATCACTGAATAAGGCTTCAGTACCTGTGATTGATAACATAACACCAGCAAAAACATCAATAGAGCCATTTTTCAAAAGTTTGATGGCATAGTATGGAGATAATGCAGCAAATATACCAGGATGATGTTTGGCGATATTGTAGATACCACAAAGAAGTAACCCAATCATCCAGATGAAAATAATTGGTGCAAAGGTAAATGATATTTTACGAGCACCAAACTGTTGTGCCACAAACAAGACAATCAAGATGACTTCAGCCACTTCCAAGACATATTTGAATGAAGGAATGGCCACTTGAATCCCGCCAACGGCACTCAAAACAGAAGTTGTAGGAGTTAATAATCCATCCGACATCACCAAAGCACTACCAAAAAAACACCCTCCCAAGATAAAATATTGTACAAAGGCAAGAAGGTTGGGGTGATTTTTAATTTGTTCAACTCTTGTTTGTACTGATTTGATTGAAGAAGTGGTGGTATCTTGTCTTGTTAATAATTGCATATCTGATTTCTCAGCAGCACCAGGTAAACTAACCCCTTTAGGACCGTTTCCCAAATGCCTTGCGATTTTGGTGAAAATAGCAACTTGACCACCATGATTACAGTTGACACCAACAAATAAGACAATAAGGACGTATTTTATCATCACGATAAAGGTAAACACATAAAAGATAATTGAAACAGCACCGTAGATATCATCTTTGTTTGGAGGATATTGGGAATAGTTAATGGAGTTTAACACATACAACGGAGAAGTACCTAAATCACCATATATAGAACCCAAAGACAGGTAACATAATAGCAAGATGGTTTTCCAGGATTGTTTGTTGGAGTATCCTTTCTCTGCTTCAGCCCCCAAAGTAGCCTCATCAATAGAAGAAACCTCTTCGTCACTTGAAAAGTTGCTATCATGCTCTTCTTCGTTGATATCAATGTGGTATTGAACATCTGTTTGATCATCTATTGAACCACGAGTGATATTATTATTATTATTGTTGTTGTTACTATTGACATTGTCAAATGATTTCCTTGACGGAGAGGAAGATGGATGCATGTGGAGGGAAAGGTAAGGTAACAGTTGCTAAATTAGCTGAACTGGATTCAAGAGCAGATAACAAGAAGATAAATATAGAATATTTTAAAAAAAAACTATTTCAAGAGTGGGAAATGGGGAATGGGAAATTTTTCAATGGGTTTATATAGTTTTGGGTATTATAGTTTTGCTATATTACATAGTACACATGTATTTTGGCTGTGAAAAAAATCGCTCACAGTAAGCAAAACAGAATAAAAAAAAGCCCCTTTACGTAATTTGTACTTAAAAATTTTTTTTTATTCTTTTCTTTTTTGCTTTTAATGTGTTGGTTAGCTATGGTTAACTATGAGGGATTTTTCCATATTTGTTTGTGTGTATATCAGTATAAAGATGGAAAATTTTTTTTTTGTTTTGGATTTTCCATCTTTTTTTTTTCCACAATATTCCTTATTTTACGTATTATTTATTTATTATTATATTTTATTTAGATCGAATCGATTACTCCTAGTTTGAACTTGATCAAGATCACTTTTCTCTTGCCAAATATCTATATAGTTCTTCTATACATCATATTGTTTACACACGGGGGTTTGATTTGTTCGTAAGGCAATGCAATATTAATATTATTAAAGACAATATAATAATTTCGATTCTACTACTAAGCACCACCTGCAGTTTTAGCACAAAACTACTTATAGTCAAATATGTAGTTGTGCATCAAATCCCTCAAACATAAACCAAAATCAAACAATCAAGGATTTCTCCTCCATCTCTCTTTCTTCTACATCTACTACATGAATGTATTCTTGACAGAGAGAAAGAACAAGCGTTGCCTCCATTTGAGTTCTTCTTTAACAAACAAATATACTTATTATACGTTCTTCTCTGATTAACTTTATAGATGCATCTGGTTCTCCTCTTGTATACGAGAAATATTTAGAATGGGCTTTGTAGCAAAACAAAGAAAAGAGAAAAAATTTTTTTTTGCAACTTTTGGACACGAAGAATTTATTATTTTTTCTGTTTTTGTTTGAGGGATTTATTTTTTTATTTTTTTATTTTTTTTCGTCCTTTCATTTCCATCCTATTGAGTCTTTAAGAAGGCAATTGGATCAAGAGATATCATCTTCTCCTAGACTTGTTTTGTGATACTCTTATGATCTTATTAGACTCGTCATCGTATAACAGTGTAAAAAAGCACTTTAAAGAAATGGCTTCAAAAGTTACCAGAAAGAGCAAAAAGAATTCGTGCTTGTTTTCTCGTCTTTGTTTTGTTTTCCTGTGCCACGATACTTCTCCACATCCCAAGAAACGGCTCAACTTTGAAAGAGTTTAAATGACGTCATGTCTAAACTATTGGTGAACTAGCAATACGTACATCAATTCCAGCATAGCCCCCGCCCCTCCCCAGTGGATCTCTCCTTCGGGTTCTCCCCACTTGGTGCAGGATTATTTTGCGCTTTTTTATTTGACTTAAAACTTGATCTTCAACCAATTAAATATCGGAGACTTTATCTCTTTGTCAATTATCTTATTTAGTTTGGTTATCTTTATTTGTTCAATTTTGTTTCGAAACAATTGTAATCCTAAACTGCAGACACCAATAACAAAAAAATTCACAGGAATCTTGTATCCATATTTCACTTCTAAGAAATCAGCTATAAAGTGCTTGAGATAAATATTATCTAACCCGAGAAATACATCATGCACTATAGCCTGTATCTTTCGATGGAAATACAAATCATCAAACGTTTCTAGTAGAAAATCTTTGGTTTCTCCTTGTACCGCTTCATATCCAGTTAGTTGTAACTCAGCAATTAATGAATCGAATAAAAACACAAATTGTTTAGCCGAATTTGGCGTGTTACTACCATATTTCCATGTGTGCCTAGTTATTAGGGCAATGTTATACACCAATTGCACTGCAATATCTTCCATGGTCTTATAGCTTGTAATCATTTCTTCAGTGAAAAGTTCGTTATCACGGTACGAACTGTATTTGTATCTTGAAAGTATTGGCAAAGTAAATGTGATATATTTAAGATTTCTTAATGGAGCCGTTGCGCTTTGTTGAGATTCGTCACCATCTGTTAGAAACAGCACAATGGTAGTAGGGTTTAAAGTTTCTACAACTCCAAGTTTTGAGGTTGAATAAAGAAGCATTGGATTTCGTCAGATAATGCAATGATAAATAGCAATGATAAATAGCAAGAAGATTTTTGGTGATGGACCAGAAGATGAAGATTAAATGTTATATATGAGTTCATTTGTTATGTTATGTTAGATTCATTCTGGGTTTTTTTTTAAAAAAGGACTGAAGTGTTTTATCTGAAAGAAAACCCTTCACCCAATTATGTACCTTGTTCTTTCAAAACAAAGATATGCGTTTATGTGAAGAAAATTCAGGAAACTGGGAGACTAAAGGGATGTAATCTAGGGGTCATTTTGCTAATTTAGTGAACTCAATGGAGTAGTACAAACTGGAACTAGAATACGAGGTCAAAAAAATAACAAATTGACTAGAAGTGGTACTACAATTATATACAATTCAAACTATATGAAAGCAATTACAGCGTACTTTTTCTTTTTTTTTTGATGCCATAAGATAATCTTTTTCCTCGTCTGGTACTAAACAAATAAATCACAACAGTATCACGTGTTAAGAGATTTGGGAGAAAAAAAAAATATCATCAACTTAATGAAATTAATTACGAAACATTAATTAACAGATAGTACAGATATTATACAAAATCTATTCACCGAAACAAAAAAACAATAATGTCAAATAACAGAATAAATGCAACATATAGTCAGATATAAGAATAACCTATATCTTTGACTTTAAAACCAACGATAAAGAAAACAAAAACAAAAAAATTAATAGGGTATCATTAATAAGTTCAAACTTATCAATACATACCACACTGACGAAGAATGAACAAACTAGAAATAATTTTCTTTCTCAGAAAAAGAAAAGAAAATTAAAAAAGGAACGGATGTCCTTAGATGGCAAAAACAACAAATGAGAAGATCAAACCAACCATAGATGCCTTAATCATACCAGATGAATTTGGAACAGCTGAGACGGCTGGAGCAGCTGGAGCAGCGGCAACAGCAGTTTCAGAAGTAGTGATTTGTTCCAAGGTTGAGGCAGCTGGTTGTTCTGCAGCAGCTGGTTGAGTAACAGCAGGAGCAGCAGTTTCTTGTTGTTGAGCAGCAACAGATTCAGCAGCAACAGATTGTTGTTCTGGAGCAGCTGGAGCGGCAGCAGCAGTGGATTGTTGTTCTGGAGCGGCAGGAGCAGCAGCGGCAGTGGATTCAGCAGCAACTGTTTGTTGTTCTTGAGCAGCAACAGATGGAGCAGCAACAGATTGAGCTTCAACAGATTGTTGTTCTGGGGCAGCTGGAGCAGCTGGAGAAGAAGCAGCAGCAGCAGTAGATTGAGCTTCAACAGTTTGTTTAGCAGTGGTTTGTTGTTCTTGGGCAGCAACAGTTTCACTTTGTAAAGTAACAGTAGTTTCAACAGTTGGAGCTTCTTTAGCGGTGGTTGGGGCAGCTTCTTTAGCAGTGGTTGGGGCAGCTTCTTTGGTGTTGGTCTCTTCAGCAGCAGTAGTTGGAGCAGCAGGAACAGTTTCAATTGGACAAGTAGTCACGGTAACGAATTCAGTACCAGATTGACTGACAACACCGGACACAGGACATGGTGCACCATTTTCAAGGGTACTGGTCCAAGTCTTGGTAAAAGTGGTTTGAACGGCACCACAAGATTTTTCATGTGGACAAGTAGTAATGGTGACGATACAAGTGTCAGATTGACTAACAACAGCAGATTCAGTACAAAGAGAACCGTCAGTGGTGGTGGTAGTGTAGGTAGTGGTGTAAGTACTAACAATTGGAGCATGGGATGATGGTTCTGGGAAAGTAGTGATGGTGGTTAATGAAGTACCAGATTCACTAGCAATACCAGACAAGGTGTCGACGGATCCATCGGAGTTGGTGGTAGTCCAGGTGGTGGTGAATTCAGTTCTGAAGATAGAAGAAGATTCTTCTGGGAAAGTAGTGATGGTGGTTAATGAAGTACCAGATTCACTAGCAATACCGGACAAGGTTTCAACAGATCCATCGGAGTTGGTGGTAGTCCAGGTGGTAGTGAATTCAGTTCTGAAGATAGAAGAAGATTCTTCTGGGAAGGTGGTAATAGTAGTAATAGAAGATCCAGATTCACTAGCAATACCAGACAAAGTGTCGACAGATCCATCACTGTTAGTAGTAGTCCAGGTGGTGGTGAATTCGGTGGTGAAGATAGAAGAGGATGGTTCTGGGAAAGTAGTGATGGTGGTAATGGAAGAACCAGATTCACTAGCAATACCAGACAAGGTTTCAACAGATCCATCAGAGTTGGTGGTAGTCCAAGTGGTAGTGAATTCGGTAGTAAAGATGGATGATGATGATGATGATGGTTGTGGGAAGGTGGTAATAGTAGTGATGGAAGAACCAGATTCACTAGCAATACCAGATTCGGTGGAGACGGAACCGTCACTGTTAGTGGTGGTCCAGGTGGTGGTGAATTCAGTAGTGAAGACGGAAGAAGATGGAGCGGCAGAAGAAGATGGTGCAGCAGAAGATGATGATGGTGGTGCGGAACTAGATGATGGTGGGGCAGAAGAAGAAGCAACGGAACTAGATGATGAAGGAGCAACACTTGGAGCGGCAGGTGGTGGGCTACAAGCGATTAAACAAACAGCTGGAACAGTTTGTTGTGGAACAGGTCCATTGTAGACAACACTACCCAAGGTGACAGTTTCAGTCAAATCGTTAAGATCAGTCACAACTTGGAATAAAGATGGATCGTAGCCTAAACCAATGTTGAAGGTGTTACTGAGCAAGCCAGCTGAAGTCAAAGTTAAAATACCAGTGGTGGCATCGTATGAGTATGGGGTACCTGGTAATCCAATAAGTGGAACGGATAAACCAAGCATGTTACCACCACCATAACCGTAAACATTATAGTTTTGAGGAGTAGAAAGAACTGGAGCAACAATAGAGGAGCCACCATCCATTAAGTAGAAACTTTGGGTGTTAGCAACTGATCCAATAATTTCATTGAAGTGAATGGTAGAACTTTGGACAGCAGTGATACAACCAGAACCGTCAATTGGAGTGGTTTGTCCGTAGTATTGGTTGTACAAACAAATTTGACCATTGTTGGTAATAGCACTGGTGGTACCCAAAGTAAGAGCACCGTTAAGACTGGTGGTTTTCAAAGTTTGGTAGAAGACCAACAAACCTTCATTGTCCCAGCTAAGAGAACTGATGGAGATGGCATTAGTGACAGAAGTAGAAGCACCCAACCACATTTGACCATTGTTTTGGAAAGTAGCACCAGCCAAAGTGTAGGTAGAAGGAGTGGTGGAGTCAACGGAATTGAAAGAAATAATACCATCATTTAAAATGGAACTGGTGGAAGCGAAAGCAACTGAAAGGGCGATAGCTGGATCATTCAGGGTTTCATAGAATCCAGCATTGGATTGAACAGTTAAAGCACCAACAAATGCAGAAGCAGCATTGTTGAAAATAGACCAGAAGAAACCAGAATGAATAGTGATGTCACCGATATCTAAAGAAACAGGACCTTGATCAACACGGTCATAAGTAATATCGAGACCCAAAGCAGGGGTGGCTAACAAACAAGCAGCAGCAACTAATTTTTTAATACCAATCATGGTGGTTGTAGTTTGTTGTGATACTGATTCAAATGCAAAACTTTCAAAAAAAATTCAAGATGGAAAACCATGGTATTTATATACAAAAAAAAAAAGGAAAAACAATTGAACGAATGGAAGAAAACTGGATTGAATTGAATTGGGTATGGGTATGGGTATGAATGGGAAGTACCTGTTGCAAAAAAGCAAAAACAAAAAAAAAAATATCTTCCTTGTTGGATGTACAATATGGGATAACTAAACACCATTCTTAGATATGCATCAAGGGCAAAACCGTGGAAGAATGGTAGTTTTTACCATTTTGAATGGGACTATTATATTATTTTTTGTGTTTAAAATTTATTTTCTCCAATTTTGCAATTTAGTTCAAGCACACAAAAACTAAACCTTGATATTGTCCCAAAAGAGCGAACCAGTAATCCAAAGAAGATAGCGGATGAAATGAATTTAAAGAACTTATAGTTGAATCCATTATTATCTTTATTATTTTTATTATTATTTAGTTTAGCAAGTATCGATGATGGATTATACGTGGTTTCGGTGTGTTGGCGCTATTTCAGTTGATGATGAGTGCTTGTTTCTAAATTTAGCACTATACTCATATCTACTGATCCTGTTGAACCAATTAACAAGTAGTTTTCATGTTCTTTGTATTTTGTATTTTGTAATCCCAAGTTCCCTTTGTGATTATTATTATCAACTTTCTCTTAATTGAGAGATACTATCCCGATCGCAATTCTTTATATTAACTGGATAAGCGCATACAACCAGGACTCCAGTTGCGTTAATTCTTGTATTGTTGAAGTCTGTTTTTGTTTTGAAATGTTTTGGAATTGGTTAGTCTAGTGTAGGCTAGTATTGTTTAGTATTGTTTAGTTTAGTCTGGAGGAAGGTGAGTGAAATAATCTAACCAGTATAGCCATCTTAAAAATCTATTTTTGCGGAAGCTCGATTTTTGAATAAATTTTGGATTTTTTTATTGTAGTAACAAACAAAGATCCGTATTATAGACAATTAAAAAATAAAATATTTAAAAAATTATCATTTTTTTTTTGTTGGTCTAAAAAAGTTTAGATTCATTCAAGACGTTTCTTTCGGTTACTATTTCCTTCTATAGGGTTATATCTACTGCTACTACTCTCTAAATACGGTGTTGCTATCATCTTATGCAACTAAATAACCTTTCCAAGTTTGGGTAGTCAGTTAGCCTAACACACAGATGAATCAATTTTAAAGCATATATGTGTAAGTGGATGGAATGTAATTGAGATTATCGTAAAATTCCACTCCCAGCAGTTACGGGTTTTGTGGTCTAATTCAATTACAAGGTAAAAAGACTTTCTCTTTGTTAAGAACCAAAACATAAAAGCTTACAATGTATAAGAATGGGGGTGGAGATCTCACAAACTGCAAAATATGCGCTATTGTTATTTTTTGTTCTAAATTTTTTTTTTTTTTTTTTCAAATTTAAAAAGTCTTTGTTTTTTTTGGTCACAAGTCACCTTTTTGCAAGAAAGCAAGATCAGTTTTTGTAACTTCGATGGCGAATATGTAGGAAAATAATGTCGTGACAATCCCACAGCACCATGTTACGTTTGTTTGTTGAAATGTTTTTGGTGGTTTACTTTCTCCCAAAGGGGGCGGAAGAATATGGGTTTGATAATAGCAGAACAATAGATGAGAGTATATTCGCCATAATGTGCAGTACACGTGCAAACACGGTCTCCAACTAACTAAAAATTCAGAATAAAAATAAAAATAAAAATGTAAAAATTTTTTTCTCTGCGTCTCGTTAGTGCCTTAATTCTCTCCTACCTCCTTTTTTTTTAGACCAAAATACTACATTGGCGTCGTGCAAGGGGGTAAATGTTGTAAGGGGAACCAAAAAACTTAAACCTAACCATGCGAACGCTGTTCATCAATAAACGAAAATGTAACCTTCTCATAATCTTGATGAAAAATCTGGGAGTAGTAAAAATAAGTGATCTTCAAGGGGCTAGCCATACATTGTTATAACTGAGGGGATATCAAAATCCGGTTTACAATCCCGAACAAGAAAAGAGTCCGCCCCCAATCCTTGATACAATAGCTTTATTTACAGAAAAAAAAATTATTCGTTTTGGAGGGAGCTGTGTACAAGTACAGGGAAATTCTGATCCGGATGCTAAATGGTTGACTCTTCGTTGTTCCGGCCGGCTCCATAATTGCTACCTATTCCTAATTTGTTGAATTTCTGACTCGAAGTAGAAAACAATACAAAAAATTTTTCAACAAAAAAAAATATAATAGGAAATAATAAGAGGAGTAAATTCGAATGCGGTACCATTGTTCATGTGTTTGTACCCAAAGAAAAGGACTATGGAATAATGAATAGTAAATGAAAATAAAAACACTCAATACATTCTCCAATAATCCACAATCCCAGCTCCCTTTCAATTACAACTTTCCTGTCTTACACAAACATCCACCCCCTTCCACTTCCACTTCCACTTCCACTTCTATTTCTATTTCTAATCCTGATTTTGTTTTATTAGCCCCTTTTTAATTAAGCTTTGGTAAAATTGTAAGATTGACTTTAAAGTTGAGGCAACTTGTAGGTGTCATTTTCAAAAGAGCATATATACGCGTGCATACATCTTCGTATTGAATCCAGCGTTTCAGTTCAACCAATGTGCATTTCGTAACAGTTTAGGAACTAACATTCCCAAACATGCATGACCAGTGAGGTATGCGTTGTTGTTACAACTCCTTTCAGGACTGTAAGGAACTATTTTTGGATACTAAAATAGAAAAAATACAAACTATTTCACTTCGGTGTTTCTTTGTTCAATTGGAACTTTGTTAGAAGCAATGTTTAAAAAAAAAAAAAACACTAAATAATAATAATAGAACAATTAAGAAGTCGAGCTTTAGCCTTTGCATATAGACTATAATTTAATTATAGTTCGAAAGTTTATTATTTTAGATCTAAATACATTTGTTCCCATATTTAGAATCTGGTTACATTCTAATGGAGATTTTGAACCATTGCTGATATCTCATGTAATCGTAAACTAAAGTTACGGAGATCTCACATCTAGAGATAATACAACGTTTACAACGTATGCTGGTGATCATGATATTAACTCTAAACCTCAAGCTGGAGTCCCATATCAAAAGAACAAGGAATGGCAATATTTCATGAGAGATGCATTTTTGGAGTCTGTATTGTTCTGGCTTGTGGAGTACTTGAAGTGAGGAGTCCACTCACTATTTCAGACTGTAGAAGATGCCAAGACTAGTTTACTTTAGGATTTCGTTTTTAGCGCGATCTAAAAGTTATTTTGGGTAATACTCCTACCATTTGTATCGGTATCGGTATCGTGTGTGGGATAATCATGAAATTTGTGTTTTGCGTGTTGAGAGAGATGATGTAGAGCGCTTAAGTGTATTTCTTTGTTTCGTGGTTTGTTTGTTGGTTTGTTTGTTGGTTAATTAGTTTTTGTTTGTATTTTTTTTCCACTAATTCAACAATAGGAACAAGAACAAGAACCAGAACCAGAACCAGAACCAGAACTGAGGTGGAACCAGCGGCAGTTATAGGAAATAACCAACAATTCCAATGATTTGAAATTCGTCCAATTCTCTGTAGGTGGAGGATAATCTGATGCAATTCCTACAAAGATTTTTTTATCGATGTCTCTCCTGTTGAGAGATGTATAGAATTCTGGAGAGTGCGACATATATTGGGGAATGGACTTAGTAGTCTTGGGCTGGTGTGCCTGTCCGCCAAATTTAATTTTATATAGTAAGAGAAGAAAGGGGGAGAATAGTGGCTAAGACAGCCAAGTAAGCGAGGTTCGCTGAACTAATTGGTAATATATTAAACGCGTTGCTAAAATTTAGATTTATTTACTAGATGGATATGCAGCAACACTTGGAGCGGCAGGTGGTGGACTACAAGCGGTTTTACAAACATCTGGAACAGTTTGTTGTGGAACAGGTCCATTGTAGACAACACTACCCAAAGTGACAGATTCAATTACACTGTTCAGATCAGTAACAACCTGGAATAAAGTTGGATCGTAGCCTAAACCAATGTTGAAGGTGTTACTGAGCAAGCCAGCTGAAGTCAAAGTCAAAATACCGGTGGTAGCATCATATGAGTATGGGGTACCTGGTAATCCAATAAGTGGAACTGATAAACCAATCATGTTACCACCACCAAAACCGTAAACGTTATAGTTTTGAGGAGTGGAAAGAACTGGAGCAACAATAGAAGAGCCACCATCCACTAAGTAGAAGCTTTGGGTGTTAGCAACTGATCCAATAATTTCATTGAAGTGAATGGTAGAACTTTGGACAGCAGTGATACAACCAGAACCGTCAATTGGAGTGGTTTGTGCGTAGTATTGGTTATACAAACAAATTTGACCATTGTTAGTAATAGCACTGGTGGTACCCAAAGTAAGAGCACCATTAAGACTGGTGGTTTTCAAAGTTTGGTAGAAGACCAACAAACCTTCATTGTCCCAGTTAAGAGAACTGATGGAGATGGCATTAGTGACAGAAGTAGAAGCACCCAACCACATTTTACCATTGTTTTTGAAAGTAGCACCAGCCAAGGTGTAAGTAGAAGGAGTAATAGCTTTAACAGAATCAAAAGAAATAACACCATCATTTAAAATGGAACTGGTGGCAGCGAAAGCGACTGAAAGGGCAATGGCTTGGTCATTCAGGGTTTCGTAGAATGCGGCATCGGATTCAACTTTTAAGGAGCCAACAAATGCAGAAGCAACATTGTTGAAAATAGACCAGTAGAAACCAGAATGAATAGTAATGTCACCGGTATCTAAAGAAACAGGACCTTGATCAATACGATTATAACCAATATCGAGACCTAAAGCAGGGGTGGCTAACAAACAAGCAGCAGCAACTAATTTTTTAATACCAATCATGGTGTTTGTAGTTTGTTGTGATACTGATTCAAATGGAAAACTTTCAAAAAAAATTCAAGATGGAAAATCATGGTATTTATATGCAAAAAAAAAACAATTGAACGAATGGAAGAAAACTGGATTGAATTGAATTGGATTTGGGTATGAGCATGGGTATGCATGAGAAATACCATTGAAGAATGGTAGCTTTTACCATTTTGAATAGGACTATTATGTTATTTTTTGTGTTGACAACTTCTATTATTCTGCAGTTTACTTTCATTTACACAAAAACTAAATATTGATATTGTCCCAAAAGAGCGAACCAATAATCCAAAGGAGATAGCGGAAGGATAGCGGAGGAAATGAATTCTAAGGACTTATAGTTGAATCCATTGTTATCAGCTTGCTTTTAATTGAGAGATAGTATCCTGATAGCAATAATGTACAGTAACTGGATAAGCGCATACAACCAGGACTCCAGTTGCGGTAGTTCTTGTATTGTTGAAGTCTGTTTTTGTTTTGAAATATTTTTGAATTGTTTAGTAAAGTTTAATTTGGAGGAAGGTGAGTGAAACAATCTAACCTGTATAGTCATTTGGAAAATCTATTCTTGAGGAAGCTCGATTTTTGAATAAACTTTGGATTATTCATTGTAGCGACAAACAAAGATCCTTAGTATAGACAATTAAAATAGAAAAAAACTATCTTTTTTTTGTTGGTCTAAAAAAGTTTAGATTCATATAATACGTCTCTTTTGATTGCCATTTCGTTCCAAAATGTCTTCTCTATGGTTACTACTCTTGCAAGACCAAGTTGTAAAGATTCTATGCGACCAAAAAACCATCCCAAGTTGGGTATTCAGTTAGCCTAACATACAGATGAATCAACCTTAAGCCATATATCTGTATGTTGATGGAATACAATTGTGACTATTGTAAAATTTCACTCCTGGCAGTTACGGGTTATGTGGTCTATTGGAATTACCAGGTAAAAAGACTTTCTCTTTGTTAAGAACCAAAACATAAAGGCTTAAAATATAGGAGATTGGGGGGGAACGGAGATTTCACAAATTGCAAAATATGCTCTATTGTTTTAGTTTTTTCTTAGATTTAATGAGCCTTTGTTTTTTGATTATATGTCAATTTCTTGCAATGAAGGAAGACAGGATTTTGTAACTTTGAAGCGGGATTGTAGGAAACCAATTTCCGGACAATCTTACAGTACTTCGATACGTTTGTTTGTTGAATATTTTTGTTGGATTTCATTCTTCTCCCAAAGGGGGCGGAGGAATATGGGTTCGATAAGATTGGCACAATAAATGAAATTATAATCGCCATAATGTGCAACACACGTGCCAATACCATTTGGAACTAAACAAAAAAAATAAAAAAATAAAAAATTTCTTTGCGTCTCATTGGTGCCTTATTCTCTCTTGCCTCCTTTTTTTTTAGACCAAAATACTACATTGGCGTCGTGTAAGGGGAACCAAAAAAACTTAAATCCAGTCATGAGCGCGTCGTTCTTCAAATAAACGAAAATGTAACCTCATAATCTTGATGAAAAATCTGGGAGTAGTAAAAATAGGTGATCTTCAAGGGGCTAGCCATACATTGTTATAAACTGAGGGGATATCAAAATCCGGTTTACAATCCCGAACAAGAAAAGAGTCCGTCCCCCAATCCTTGATACCATAACTTTTTTTTTTTTTTGTTACCTTTTTTTTGAATGAAAATGTTTATAAGCGCAAGTAAATTTTGATTCGGATGCCTAGTGGTTGACTCATTATTGTTGGGGCGGTTTTATAATTGCTACTTATTCCTAGTTTGTTGAATTTCAGACTTTACATAGAATACAATAAAATTTGTTTTCAAAAAAGAAAAAGTAATAGGTAATAAGAAGAATAAATTCGAATCTGGTACCATTGTTCATGGGTTTGTGCCCAAAGAAAAAGACAATGGAATAATGAATAGTAAATAAAAATAAAAACAAAAAATACTCCAAAAATTCTCCAAAAATTCACAACTCCAGCTCCCTTTCAATTACAACTTCCACCGCTTCCACTTCCACTTCTAATCCTGATTTTTTTTTTTTTGTATCAGCCCCTTTATAATTAAGCTTTTGCAAAATTGTAAGATTGATTTTAAAGTTGGAATCACCTATGAAAGAGCATATATACGCGTGCATACATCCTCGTATTGGATTAAGCATCTCAGTTCAACCAATGTGCATTTCGTAACGGTATAAGAACTAACATTCCCAAACATGCATGACCAGTGAGGTATGCGTTGTTGTTACAACTCCTTTCAGGACTGTAAGGAACTATTTTTGGGATACTAAAAGAATAAGAATAATTTCACTTTCGTGTTTCTTTGTTCCATTGGAACTTTGTTCGAAGCAATACAAAACAAAAAAATACAAAACAAAAGAATAAAAATAATACAACAATTAAGAAGTCGAGCTTTAGCCTTTGCATATAGACTATAATTTAATTATAGTTCGAAAGTTTATTATTTTAGATCTAAATATATCTGTTCCCATATTTAGAATCTGGGTACATTCCAATGGAGATTTTGAACCATTGCTGATATCTCATTTAATCGTAAACTAAAGTTACGGAGATCTCACATCTAGAGATAATACAACGTATACTAGTGATTATGATATTAATTCTAAACATCAAACCGCATTCCCATATCTAAAGGTAATTAAATCAACAAGAACAAGGAATGGCAATATTTCATGAGAGATGCATTTTTGGAGTGTATATTGTTCTGGCAAGTGGATTATTAGTAGTGAAAACTCCACTCACTATTTCAGATTGTAGAAGATGCGAAGACTAGTTTACTTTAGGATTTCGTTTTTAGCGTGATCTAAAAGTTATTTTGGGTAATACTCCTACCATTTGTATCGATATCGGTATCGGTATCGTGCGTGTGATAATCATGAAATTTGTGTTTTGCGTGTTGGGAAAGATGATGTAGAGCGCTTAAATGTATTTCTTTGTTTCGTGGTTTGTTTGTTGGTTAATTAGTTTTTGTTTGTATTTTTTTCAACTAATTCAACAATAGGAACAAGAACCAGAACCAGAACTGAGGTGGAACCAGCGGCAGTTGTAGGAAAAAACCAACAATTCCAATGATTTGAAATTTGTCCAATTCTCTGTAGGTATAGGATAATCTGGTGCAATTCCTACAACAGGGGGCAATCCAGGCAAGTAAGCGAGGTTCGCTAAGCTAGTCACTAGTAAACTGAACGCGTAGCTAAAGTTTAGAGTTATTTTTGTAGGTTTTCTTCAGATACAGTAAGCACCGAAGAGTTATTTGAAGCATTATCTATCATTTTCTATTCAGTTCTGAGACATCACCAAAGAATTTATTTCATAAATTATGTAAACTATAAAATCTATTCCTGAATTTCAAATGAAATTGGATAATTTTTGAAGAGAATTTTTAACTTTGTGTAGAATGTAAAATCAGAGAACTTCTTTTGTTTTTTTGGTGGAACGAGTTGCTGTTTCATTTACCAAATATCAATACAGTATTTGTTTACATGTATAACCATTACAAGCTATTGAGGGCTCAAAGTTATATGGTACTTCGGGGAAGCATAACTCCGGGGTCCGGTACTTTTATTTGCAACAAATTTGCGTTGATGGCGTGTACTGTGGACAAAAAAAAGAAAATACTTAATTCCGTACCAAACTAATGGCAATTCCGGTCATACCGACCAATGACTCTTGGAAATTTTTCGAGGGGATTAATATGTTGGGTGTACCTACGTAACATTACAAATCTCCATCACAATAAACGTTACGATGAGAACGGCAATGATCCAAAGTCACGCTGCACCGGATGTTGCGGAATTTAGCCGTTCCGTGGGTGGGTTCCGTGCTAAGATCGCATTGATGATCTGCTTTTCAGTTAGATTTTTTTACGATCTTAGAAGAAATGGATTGATAGAGGCCTCGCGAAGGTTGATAAAGTTCACAAACATCCATTGACAAAGTAGACGACAAGTTCTAGAATCCTGGAGAAGAATTTTTTTTGGACAAAAAAAAACGTGTGGTTGAAGGATATGCGAAATTATCCGTTCCGAAATTACCTAGCAACCAAAAAAATATATTATATATTTGTGATTCTCTGATAATCCGTCCATATCAACTTGATTTGAATTTTTTTTTTTTTTTTTTTGATAGCCTTAGATCACTTTTTCTTTTCCTTGAATTGGGTTGAATCAACTAAAAGATGTCACTTTTTAAACCTACGTTGGCAATAGCACTTTTGTCGGCAGATATTAACTACAAACTACGTCATCGTCATGCAACATTTGGGCAAAGACACAAGCAAGATAAGGATATAATTCATACATTAACACCAAAATCCTGGGAATGTGCTACTAAAGTTCCAAGTAAAAACTTTATTATCTTAGTAACTTCCATTATCTTGATATTAACTGCAGGAATCGTGTTTGGAAAATCACAAAGACTTGTTTTAACCTTACCACTTTTCCTGACTGTTATTTTACTGACTTTACTGTTGTTCAAGTTCGAATACCTGAAATTTGCCGACGACACAGAACAAATCCTCAAAATTGAACGTGTTCTTCTTAAACATGCAACTGTACGTAATGGCGTCTTGGAGGCTGTTTACAGTACCAAACGAGTTGATGTTCGTTTCAAAGAAATTGTCGATGATGGGTTATACATGAAAACCAGGGATTTATTAGCCGAAGAAGGACTTAGAGTTGTTGCTGTTGGTGAGTCTCAATTCAAAACAGGTTTCAAAAGATTACACGAAAGGAAGTTCCCCATAGTAAATCTTCAAATCGGTAAAGATATTAATCGTACATACATTGGTCTTAATACCAGTAGTTATATAACACTCTTGAGTAACATTTATGAATTGGCAAGATTGGGTGATACCAGTGATACTGGACATAGTCAATGGATTGCATACACTTGCAATGACAAAACCAATCTGTGGAAAAGAGATTGGGTTAGAAGTGAAGAAAACGCTAACATTGGACCAGACTTTATAGACCATTGGTGGGATACTATCTGTGAGAAGGAGAAGGAGAATGAGAAAGATATAGTGTATGAATAATTTAGTATGTATAAATATATGGTTGTATTAGATATTTGTATGGTTTGTATCACAAAAACGCGTAGAACAAGATTTCAGGACGTGTACTTGTTTTCTTTTTCTTTTTCTCTTTTTATTATTTTTTTTTTTCGTCTTTCACGTAGAATCAAGAAAAAAAGAAAACAACTGAAAAGAGCCAACTTCTGCCAGATTGTTTTATAGTCTCTAGACAATATCAACATGGCTGCGACGAAAAAGATATCAGCATTCCCAGATGGGAACTCTTTCGTGCACTACAATCATTCGTTGAACCGTTTAATTATCGCCAATAGTGAAGGATTAATCAAGATTTTCAATATTGAAGATGCCGAATCAGAACCAATCTCCGTTGACATTTTGGATAATTTAACTTCAGTGACTTTCCATAATGATAAGAACCTCGTGTTGACTACTACCGAGGGGAAATTAGAACTTATTGATTTGACTACCAACGCGTCAAAGGGAGTTTTATACAGATCTGATTTACCTTTGAGAGACACGGCTTTCATCAACCAAGGTAACCGTGTCTTGTGTGGTGGTGATGACAACAAGTTAATTATTGTTGATTTACAATCCAATGATGAAGGCGATGACAATAATAATAATAATAACAAAGTTACCAATGTTACCTTACCTGATCAATTAGTTAATATTTCCTATAATTACGCTGGTGAGTTGGCCAGTGTCAGTTTATCTAATGGTGATGTCCAAATCTATTCCGTGGTTAACGAACAACCTAATTTATTACACACCATAAAGAATATCCTCCCGAAAAAAATTCATGTTTCTATGGATAAAGTTGACTTTAATGATGAACATCATGATGAACTATTAAGTACCACCACTGAATGGTCGCAAAATGGCCAGTATTTGTTAGTACCAACAGTCGATAACCAAATCCATGTTTATGATAGACAAGATTGGACTTCTGCTATTAAAAAATTCAATAATGATAGTGGAAGAATAGTTGATTTCAAGTTGCTGTCCCTGGGGAAATTAGCCATTTTGTCGTTGAATGTTTATAAAGTGTATGACTTTGATTCTGGCAAACTTATCAAAGAAGATGATTTTGAATTTGATGAAGATGCCTATCCATTGAATCTAGACTGGAACGAGGGCAGTTTATTTGTTGGAAGTACTAATGGCGAAACTTTGCAATTAGAAAACGTTGTACTGGGATCCAATGGTGGAGATGTTTTAGCCAGTTTATTCATTAGTGATGCTGAAGATGAGGATGAAAATGAGGAGGAGACCGGTGATGACGAAGGTAAAGTGAGAGAGAGAAATAAAGTCATAGGTGAAGACAATGACACTGATGAATTATTGGGTAAATCAGACGACGAGCAGGACAACAACGACATTGATCTCCGCAAAAGACGTCGAAACAATTTGAAACTCCATGAAGAAGATAACTTGATCATCGACGAGGATGATTATGACGATGTTGGTGGTAGCAATAATAGACAGAACGGTTCTAGAAATGGGAATGGTTATTACGCTAATGGACACAAGAGATTCAGATCTGGTTCACCACCAGTTGCTATTGTTGCACCAGCCAAAATCAAACCATATTCTCCTGGATCTACTCCATTTGAGAAAAAGGGACCATCTATTGATAGAAGATATTTAACCATGAATAACATTGGATATGCATGGATTGTGCAAAATCAAGATGGCGCAAGTACAAATTCCACTAACAACAACAGTATTACTGTATCTTTTTTCGATAGATCACTACATAGTGAATATCATTTCACTGATTTCCATAACTTTGATTTAGCATCAATGAATCAAAGAGGTATCTTGTTTGGTTCCAGTACATCAGGGTTAATTTATTACAGATCACATAATGAAGGTACTAATGATCAATGGGAACGTAAAGTGCCGTTATTATCTGGTGAATACATTACAAGTATCTGTATCACTGACCTTAAGTCTGCCAATAATACTATTGTTTTGGGAACTAATTTAGGATACTTGAGATTTTTCAACCAGTTTGGGGTTTGTATAAATATCATGAAAGTGTTACCGGTTGTTACTTTAGTTGCTTCCGCCACCAGTAATTTATTTATGATTAACCAAGTGTCCCACAATGTCTATTCTTACCTGATAATTGATATAAACCAAGATTACAAATACTTGCAACATAATGCTCAGATGCCTTTAAGAGACACAGTCCCGTTGATTAAAGGTATTTTCTTTAATGAATTTAATGATCCATGTATTGTGGGAGGTGCCGATGATACTTTGTTGGTATTGCATTCATGGAGAGATTCACAAAATGCCAAATGGATACCTATTTTGAACTGTCATTTTGCTCTTACAGAATATGGAACCAATGACAACAAGAAGAATTGGAAATGTTGGCCATTAGGTTTGGTTAATGATAAATTGAATTGTTTGATCTTGAAGAACAATAACCAATATCCTGGATTCCCATTACCTTTACCTATTGAATTGGACTTAGAGATACCGATTAGATTGAAACATGATGAAGATGAAGCCGAAGAGAACTTTTTACGTTCATTAACCATGGGTAAATTAGTATCTGATTCATTGAACCACGGTGACCTTAATGCTGATGTCGAAGAAGATGATGTTATGGAGAGATTAAACCAATATAGTGTATTGTTTGACAAATCATTGTTAAAGTTATTTGGTGAAGCTTGTAAAGAAAGTAAATTAGGTAAGGCTTTCAGTATAGCAAGATTGATCAAAACCGATAAGGCATTGTTAGCTGCATCCAGAATATCGGAAAGAATGGAGTTCTTGAACTTGGCTACAAAGATTGGTCAATTAAGGGAACTGTTAGTTGATATAGATAGTGATTAGGAAGTAAGTTAATAACACAAGTTTGTTTATATATATATTTTTTTTGAAATAACAAAAATTATAAATAAATAAATAAATGAATGAATGGAATAGCAACATCCAAAGGGATCAAATAAGTTGTAGTGAGTGACTTTAATATATGTATATACAGATGATGGTGATGATGCTGATTGCAGGTAGGAACGTTGTTTTCTTTTTTTTTTATTCTATCTTTTATAAATCATTTTTTTCATTTTTTTTCATTTCATTAATAGCAAATATTATGTGTTGAAGGGTTTATAATTGTTTTCTAATCAAGTTAAGGATGATTGGACTGATCCATAAAGCACCAGCAACAAATCCAGCAAACTTTAAAGTATCGTAAGCGTATTGTTCTTGGATTTTCTTTTGTTCTTCAGTTGGTTGTGGACCGCCGTACATGGTTAGATATTCTTTGTTAATGGGTGTGTTTGTAATGAGTTGTGGTTGACAAAAAAGAGATCGAAAAAAAAAATGTAAAAAAAAAAAAAATAATAAAAAAAAAAAAATAGAAATTCAAAAGAATCAAATTAAAATTTTTTTTTCTATTCTCCCTTTCGTAACACTCTCACTCACTCACTCATTCGCGGTTGCTGTCTCCATACAAACTCTCTTCCGTTGTAAGTTGTTTTTATAGATCGATTGCTTCGTGACAAAAGAAACGATTTATATCATTCATTCCAATCCCCTCAGTAAAGTAAACGTATTAAGAAGAGAATGACGTCAATAAAACCATTCCAATTAGAAGATTTATTTGATTTGAATCCAGTGAATTTAGATCCATTAACTGAAAACTTCAATATTTCATTCTACTCTCAATATTTAACAGATTGGCCACAATTATTCTATAAATCAGTTGAATCACCTACCAATGAAGCAAGTGGATATTTGATGGCCAAAACAGAAGGTCAATTAGCCAAGAAAGAATGGCATACTCATATAACTGCGGTTACCGTCAGTGATGAATATCGTCGTATTGGATTAGCGTCAAAGTTATGTTTAGAGTTGGAAAATTTGTCACTGGTGAAAGATACCTTATTTATCGATTTGTTTGTTAAAGTAACCAATACATTAGGTAGAATATTATATGAAAAACTAGGGTATAGTGTTTACAGAAGAGTGGTGGGGTATTATGGACGATCGATGCCAGAAGATAGAAATGAGATTGATGACGATATAGATGCGTTTGATATGAGGAAACTGTTGCCTAGAGATGTTGATAATGAAACCGTACGGAAGAATGGTGAAAAAGTATATGTTCTACCTAATGAAGTAGTTTTTTAAGGTTGAATACCATGAATATAAATGTTGATGTAACGTGACTCACCTTCCTGATTAGTATTATTTTTTCGGCGTTACGGCGGAATAAGGGTGTAAGCACGTGACATGGTCAGGCATTTATTTTCTTTTTTTTTTTTTAAACCAAACCACTTTTATTTGCAAGCAATATACATAATTTATTATATATACATAAAAAAAAAAAATAAAAAAAGAAAAATTTTTCACAATTGCTTTCGTTTTCTTTTCTTTTCTTTTCTTTTTTTGTTTTATTTGGTAATCAACTATTTAGAAGTATAACAATGTCACATAAGTCATTATTTAAAGGAAGGAGGTTTGCAAGGGAAGATACACCATCCAATTCTTCAAGCAGGGCACAATCAGTCTCAAGAACCCCCTTGAGATCTGACGATTCGGACTATGAAAGTGACACTGAAGAACAAGATTTCATCAGACTTGAAGAGTTATTAGGAGAGAAATTATTGAATTTGAACCAACAAGAAGTCACCATATCCAAAGAAGACCGTATTGGTGCTGGTGATAGACGTCAACATGAAGCGTTGAATTTGAACAAGGCAAGAATTAAAGAAAGTTCTAGCATCAATGATATTATTAAATCATTGGGACTCTCGAGAAATGATGTATCCCTGCAGTCCCGTGAGTTGTTATTGGCACAATTGTATAAAATTATCGTTTCAAAAGCGTTGATTGTATACAATGAAGAACATTCTGGTACCCCAGATTATGTGGATGAAGATAACGTTTCCAAATTAATCAATGTTTTCACCACTGGTAATTACAGAAGTGAGACCGAGTTTTTATACTTGTACCGTTCATTGGTATCATTAATCTGTAGTGATATTGAAGAATTTGGGGTGTTGGTATCCAACGATTTGCTTAGTCATATCGAAAAGCTTATCACCGAGCCAACCAATAGTACTATCACCAGTGAAAACAAAGCTCATGTTATTACTGGATACGTTGTGTTAACTTTGGTTTTACATAGTGGAGCTTCTAGTTTTGGAATCGAGGATAGAGTTGCCATGTTGATGGAAATCGCCGAGGGATATACTGCCAGTGCCACCACGTTGAAGAAAGAAGTTGAATCAGGTGATCGTGAACATTCGACATTCATCACTGACAAAAACATGGATAAAAAATTAATCAATGAAGCTAATAGTCAAGTTAGTGCAGAAGCATCGGTTGCCGTCGCTGCTATCCATGGAGTTGGTTGTTTATTGACATTACTCACACAAGGTACGTTTTTGAATGAGATAGTTGAGGATTTGATGTTCAAATTAGTTCCACTTTTGGATAATGATGAAGATCGAGATATTGCCAAAGCTGCAGGAAGAACCATTGGGGTTATTTATGAAATGTATGATTATCGTCAGAATGCCGATGAGGTCAATGAAGACGATTTTGATGACGATTATAATGCTAATTCCCCATATTATGAACAAGAATCACTTCTAGCTATTTTAACTAGATTACTTAATTTGTCATCCAAGAAAGTGGCCAAAAAGGATAAAAAAGATATCAGTTCAGTGTTTAGAAACATTTCCAATACCATTCATGCGTACACCAACAAGAAAGATAGAGAGCAAATTTATAAGAAAACCCCAGATGGTTTAGAATTATTAGATTCGACATGCGACCTGGTTTATATCAAATTATCGAAATATAGGTCGTTGAAGATTAACAGTTGGTTCCTTTACTTTAGGTTGAAACATTTAAGGTGGTGTTTTAGTTTTGGTCTCCATAACCAGTTGGTTTGCAATGAAAGTATCAGGGATATTTTGAAAGAACCAGAAAATGAATTTCATTATGGAACACAAAATGATATTGACGATAGTTTATTGGACGATGAGAATTCGGAATTCTTGCATGAGTACATGGGTCAGAAACATTCAAGTAACGAGAAAAGTCGAAATGAAAAGAGAAAGAAGGATCGAAAGATCAAGATCGGTGAACAACTCGAAGAACTAAATTTGAATACATAGTGTAGTTAGTAATAATAATAATAATAATAAACATAAGCATAATTACAAGCAAGTAATTTTTTTTTTTTTTTATGTGATGAAGGGTATTTGAGAGATGTGACACGGGTTAAACTCAGAGAGTTGAAGTATTTTCCATCCAATTACAATTTAGGTTGATTCTGTCATTGTAATAAATGTCATATGGGTGGTTTGAAGTGAAATTAGTTCATTTTACTTTTGTTTTTTTATTTTTGGTTCGGGTTTAATGTTTAATGTTTTGTGGATTTTATATATTTTTTTTTATTAATTGTTTAGAATACTTATAATTACATCATAGGTTTTATGGAAAATTGGGTTTTGCGCATTATTTTATTTTTTATTGTATGGAATTTTTTTTTTTTTTTTTTTTTAGAATTTTTTAATTTTTAATTTTTAATTTTTTCATCCGACTGAGAACTAAGGCCGACATAGTTCGAATCATACTGTGACACATACATTGTTTTACTGCCATAATTATTTTACTAATACGACCTGAAATTTTTTTCTTTGGTTCTTTCTTTTCTTTCTTTTCTTTTCATTCCATTCTCACTTCTGGCCAACTTCTTTTTCCTTTAGTTGGTTATTTATTTATAATCACATTCATATTTGACACTACAGATCACGCTACTACTACCGCCATCTACCCACATACCAATCACCACACACACTACACACTACACACTAGGAAATTAACAAGTAGGAGATAACTTACAAGTCTTTATAACATCAGATTATGTATATATAAAACCAATCACAACTACAATCACAACCACTTCCACTTCCACAACCACGGCATACATCACCAAACTCTTTTTTTTTTCTTTTAATTTTTTTTCTGCTTGTCCTTTCTTGAATATTTAAGAGAAAAGTAGGAATCAACACCATGACAGAACTATATTTCCTACGCCATGCAGAGAGAATAGACCATGCCTTACAACACGACCCTCATGCAAAACCTATACTAGAAGATTATAAAGACTACGACCCATCATTAGCCACAAGTGCAATTCCACAATTACAAACAGTTGTGGATGACATATGTTCGCTTAGTAAAGCATTTTCCGATAAGGAATCAACACAGAGGAAAAACGTATTCATACATTTCAGTCCCTACTTAAGATGTTGTCAATCGGCAGATATACTAATAACGGAACTAAAAAAATCGTTCCTGGAAAAGTTTGCCAACTATAAAGTCAGATTCCAATTACTAGGGGATTTTGCCTTGAGTGAATGGATCCACGATAAAATGAAAAATAAACCTCCCTTTGTTGATTCCGATGATGCATATAACATGTACACCCCCAATTTAAAAACCTTGAAGAATAAAAACGCGTGTTCCAATTTCAGACCAACCAACACATTGGGTCCATTCAATGGTCCTGATTTGAGTTATAAAGATTATCAATCACGATGTAAAGATTATTTCCAAAAACTTTTGGCAACTTATAATAAACCATCGTACATCAGAAATCAGGATATCATAATAATAGTATCGCATGGATATGCCATCAACCAATTCATGACATATTTTATCAACCATCCATTATTTGAAGAAATTCCAGAAGCAAAAGTGAATTTTGCTCAACGAGTTCTCAAAGAAGACATAACGGATCCCGAGGACCCGAATGATCCATTTAATTACACTTGGAGGTTAGCACAAGATGCCTTGAATTTGATTCAAGAAGAAGATGTGGATACTACATTGAATTTAGAAACGGATATTGTGTATTACCAAACCAATTTCATCAAAAAAGACGATGCACCAGCTACTCTAAAACCGGAACCCAAGGAGAGTAAGCCAAGACCATCGTTTAAAATCAAAGAAACTTCAGCATCTTATCAAGGTGGGAGATTGCCGGTTTCTGCTGTCAAGGGTAATTATATCTGTTCAGCAGCAAAAGATTGGGTACCGAACGCCAAACATTTTCAAATCAAATCACAGTTCAAAGAGAAAATCATGAATGATGAGTCGTTTCGAAAGAATTTTAGCATAACAAACCATCCTTCAAGACCAATAAGTCCTGATGTTTCACCCAATTCAGCACCAACAAGAATAAATTCTGTTATTGATTTATCCAAAATCATGAGTAATGAAGATATCCAACCCATGAAGTTGAAATATTCCACTACATCAGAAATACCTATACAGAAAATCAATTCAAGAATGAACTCACAAGTGAATTTGGCAAATTATGGAACTCCCAACATGGGCTCTAAAACAGGTTCCATGGTTGATTTCAAAAATTTTCTTGGATCACAAAACTCACCTAAAGATAATTCTACCACCGATTTACCCAAGTACATTTCCTCACTACAGAATAGAAGTCGGTCAAGTTCCAACCCATTGCTGATGAATGTGATGGTGTCACATAATGCCGACGACTCCTATTTCCCATCGCATGTTGTGGGCAGAGTGAAATCGCCAGAATCTGATTTGTCAATAGATGGATCCATAAGTGAGCAGGATGAGCAACTTGGAAGTATTAGTGAAGATAATGAACCACGTACAACTGAACCGGTGGCATTATTTGACTCAATGCTAGGAAGAAATTCACCAATCGAATCATTAAACCGAGCACGATCGTTAAATAAAAGAAGAACTAATAGTCCATTGTTTGTCACCCTGGGTCAAAGAAAACTGCAATCACTGTTGTCACAAAACTCATTTACTCAACTCAGCAAAACTACTCAAGATCCAAATCTGAAGTCACAGAGTCGAGGTAGAGCTAGAAATAACCATAAAGGTAGCCATAAGAACAGTGATGATGAACACGAACATGAAGATGATGATGAAGATGATGATGACGACGAAGAAGAAGGTAGAATATTCTCATTGTCTTTTGGTTCATCAATGAAGAAAACACCGAGTGGACAACAGAATTCAAACACAAATCGTCCAAGGAAAAACTCATTCAAGATGTTTAATTCAAACTCCACATCACAAGATAAAGCCAAAAATTCCAGCCGTCCTGTTTTCTATAATTTCAACAGCAGTGGTGATTCTTCCGGTGATGATGATGATGATAGTAATAAAGGTAAAAATCCAGCAACACAAAACTTACAAAACACCCCTAATAGAGATGCAAAAGATAACAACAAGAGTGATTATTTCTGGTTTGGTCAAAATAGATAAAGTTTTATACATATTAGCACTTATTACTATTATTACTATAAATATATATAATTAATTAGCATTTATCAAAATCGATAATAGAAACGCTAACAAAAAAAAAAGAAAAATGTAAACCAATTTACACGACTCATAAAATCTAGACAACCCACAGATAAAAAAAAATATATATAAATCACAACTTTGCAATTCGTTTATATTCAATTTACGTGGAGTTGCCAAATATTGCATTAAGAATCATCATGGTGACAATTTCAAATCCACATAGTAGCGCACACCCGAAATCAAAGATATCCACGACATTTGGATTATCCAAAGATGCAACATCTCCTGTAACCGTGAAAGTGTGTTATCTTGAATGTTCCAAAGATTCAGTTCCCTTGGTGCCACTATCTACCAAATTTGAAGATCCTTCTGTGTTCAAGAAATTATCCCAAATATATAAGAATTCTGATTTATTTGTTGAAATACGAGTTTATGATGGCAAGAATAATAACTTGATAAGTACTCCTGTGAGAACGTCGTATAAAGCATTCAATAATAAACTGAGGATATGGAATCAATACTTGAGATTGAATATTGATTATAATCAGATATCGATTGATTCGTATTTGAAGTTTACAATTTGTGAATATATCGATACAAAACCTAGTGTGTTTGGTGTGGCGTACTTATCATTGTTTAACCATGAATCATCAACTCTACGGAATGGATCACAGAAGATTGCAGTGTATACAGATGTTACAGACATGCAGAATCAAGACATTGATTATGATCAATTAATCCAGTATGGAGATTTGACTGGGATGACCGAACTAGAGGAGAGTTTGATCGAGTATGAAAATGGGAAATTTCTGAGATTGGATTGGTTAGATAAAATGGTACTACCGAAACTTCGTCAATCGAAATCCAACACCAACACCACCAACAATAAGGACCATGACTATTATTTATATATTGAATTACCACAATTTGAATTCCCAATTGTGTACTCTGATGTAACATATAAGATTCCAAATGTTGAACCAATCACAGAGCATAGTCTAACTGCATCCAAAACACCTGGAACTGCAGCAACTGGAACAACAACAACAACGACAATTACCGATGATTCTTTAAATTCCAACATTGTAATAAATTCAATTGAAATACCCATGGCTACGTCGATGGATCCTAAAATAATGAAAGTATACGATCCTGATTTCCAGATCACGGTAAACAATCATTCCAACCCTAATGCTAATATATTTGATCCGATTGAGTTGAAATATAGGAAACTTGAAAGAAACATAAATAACAACTCGATATTGGATAAAGAATTGAAACCAACACCAGAATTAAGAGACGAGTTGTTACGTATATTGGTAAAACCTTCCAATGCTGAATTATCAGATAACGAGAAGAACCTCATCTGGAAGTTCCGTTATTATTTCAGTAAAAATAATTCTGTCAATGACCCTAGTAACAAATCAGTAAAATCATTCTTACCGAAATTCTTGAAATCTATCAACTGGGAAAACGATTATGAATTGGACCATACTTTCAAAGAAATCATTCCTTATTATTGGAGTGTCGACAAGTTGCAAATTGGAGATGCGTTGGATTTGTTAGGTGATTATTTCAATCCATATACTTTAGGCAAACCCGTGTTCCAAGAAGAACAAGTGGTGGCAGCATCAGCATCTAAGGACTCAAAATTGAAAGATGATGAAAAGAGATTCTTGAAAATCTTTTACGATGTGTGTTATTTGAGGAAATTAGCCGTTGAGAGATTGAGACTTGCTAGTAGTGATGAATTGCTATTGTATTTACTTCAATTAGTTCAAGCATTGAAATATGAAGCATTGATATATGAAAAGAATACTCCACCATCACCATCGTCAAATCAAGACATAAATAAATCGGATGGTAATGACAACCTGCCTTTAAAGTCACCGTTAGCGAATTTCTTGATTGAAAGTGCAGTTGAGAATGAGAAGTTGGGTAATTTCTTTTATTGGTATGTGAAAGTCGAAAATGAAGATCAATTGAATAATCCACATCCTGATGGTCCTATAAAGATTTACTCTACGATCCTTAATCGATATATTGAAATGCTTAAAACCCATTGTCATGAGAATAAATTGCCATACTATAAACACTTGAAACACCAAATATGGTTTATCAAAAAACTTACTGGTTTGGTGGAATTATTAAGAGCTTCTTTTAAAAAAAATGAATCTACTGTAAAGAAAGTGGAATATCTTCGAGAATATTTGGCCAGTTCAGGAAATGAATTATTGAAATTCCCAGAACCTTTCCCATTACCTTTAGAACCATCGATCATGGTATGTGGATGTTATCCTGAAGAGTCGTCTGTGTTTAAATCGTCATTAGCACCATTGAAGATCACTTTAAAGACTATTGAGAAGAAGAAATCCACACATGCAACATCACAAATATTTGGTAAGAAATCAAAGTATGGTAAATATCCTTTGATGTTTAAAATTGGGGATGATCTAAGACAAGACCAATTGGTTATTCAGATCATCAACTTAATGGATCAATTATTGAAAAATGAGAACCTTGATTTGAAATTAACACCTTATAAGATCTTGGCTACAAGTCCAATTGCTGGGTTAATTCAGTTTGTACCCAATGAAACATTGGATTCCATATTAGCTAAATCGTATCCTCCTTCTTCAGAAACAGATGATGCGGCTCTACCTCCTACAGTTGCAAACAATGGGATATTAAATTACCTTCGTTTACATAGTAAGGAACAACAATCAGTGGAACCAGTTTCCAAAAGCATACTCAGCAACAGTAGTGGTACGAGTACAGGTACACTCCCTCCACAACCCAAACCAGCAATCACTTCTGATTTAGGAGTTTCGCCAATTCTCATGGACAATTATGTTAAATCATGTGCTGGTTATTGTGTAATTACCTATATTTTAGGAGTGGGTGATAGACATTTAGACAATCTATTGTTGTCACCAAATGGGAAATTTTGGCATGCTGATTTTGGGTATATTTTGGGTCGAGACCCCAAGCCGTTCCCTCCGTTAATGAAATTACCGATTCAGGTAATTGATGGGATGGGCGGCTTGCACCATGAAAACTATAATATTTTTAAAAGTTATTGTTTTATAACTTATACAACATTGCGGAAAAATAGCAATTTGATTTTGAACTTGTTCCAATTAATGTTGGATGCTAACATTCCTGATATTCAATTTGATCCACTGAGAGTAATTGAGAAAGTCCAGGAGAAGTTTTGTTTACAAATGACTGAAGAAGAAGCTATATTGCATTTCCAAGATCTTATTAATGATAGTGTCAGTGCATTCTTACCTGTTGTCATTGATAGATTACATAGTTTAGCACAATATTGGAGAGCTTGATAGAAATACATCATAACAATGCAACAACAATCAGAAAAAAAATGTGCGCATAATTTGTAGATGTGTATTGTGTTGAATTGACAATTGAATCGACCTGACGTGAGTTGATGATGGGTGGGTGTATTGTTTTCACACAAACAAAAAAACGCAATGATAATGAACTAATGAACTAATGAAGTAAAGAAGAAAATGGCTATGTAAAAGAGGAAAGAAAGAACGAATGAAATTTCATGTTTTGTATGTGTGCTCATATATAAATTAACAAATATCGCATAAATTAATTTTGTGTCATTATTTATGATTTGTCCCAATTTGGATCGTCGGAATATATACATATTTTTTTTTTTTTTTGATGGTTGATTCAAAATCGAATTTGAAACTTCGATTTGGGAGAAACATTTCTAAATTTAGGTTAATTGCATTAAAAGAATCTTACTTTCCTACTTCTTCTTCTTCTTTTCCTCATCATTTAACCATAACTATTCTCTGGTGCTTATTCGACTCAATAACTCATTAAATAATTACCAGGGGATTCAACCTTACAAGAAGAACAAATCTATACCGTCGGTACTTGAAAACCATAAAAAAAATAAAATAAGCGAGCCGGGACCCAAGACTAAGGACTCAAATTCACATCACATTACATAAGTCCTCCTAACCCAGCCGTATTCATAACTCATTCCTTTTCATTTTTTTCATTTTTCCTTTTTTCATTTTAATAAACTTATAAGTCATTCATTTGTTGTTAGTTTGTTTCTTGCATTATTTGTTCATCATTCATATTCACATTCCATTTGGTCATTAATATATTCCATAAACAACTTGCATTTACTCATTCATTCATTCATTTTTTGTTTTAGCATTTCATGACAGCTATAGCCATCCCTCCACTACCATTCAAAGTGAAAACAGTCGTTTCCTGGGCTGGTGAAGAAGATGGAGATTTAGGATTCATGGAAAATGAAATCGTCGAAGTTTATTCTGTTGTTGATGAAAGTTGGTGGAGTGGTAAGTTAAGAAGAAATAATGCTGAAGGGATCTTCCCAAAAGATTATGTCACTATTCTTGAAGATAAATTAAACCACTCTATGTCATCTTTGTCATTACAGGATAGTAGGACCACACCAACCAAACAACCATTAGAGAATGATTATTTTGGAAGAAGGAGTGCTGGTAATACTACACCAAAGGGTGGTTACGCAAGAATGAAATCAAGTCATATCAATGATTCCGTTGATTATGATGCAATTGATCAAAGTTTTGACCATCTGCAACAACCACAACAACAAGGTTATGAGGATAGTGGAAGATATGGGAAAACATATACTCCAACCAAGAGTAACGTTCGTTCCTCCAAATACATGCTGTCATCCATGAATCATCCAAAGAATAAATTGACATACCAACAACAAGAAGAATTATTAAGACAGAAAGAAAGAGAGCTTGAATATTTTAAAGCAATGCAACAACAACAAAGTTATCATGTGAAACCAAAACTAGCTGCTGTTGACAATAAGAGACTTTCATTCCAACATACACAAAGTAGTCCTGATGTCATTGGTAGAAACTCATTTCATCACAAACTGGAATATTCATCACCAGTAAGTATGAAATCTCCATCATATGTTGATGTCTCCCATACTTCCAAACCAATGTACAACACCACGATCGATGGTGCATTTTTACCCGATGAACACCTCATGGCATCTCAACCACCAACTCCAAGGAAACCGCAAAAGAAAGTAGCTATTGTCACGAAAGAACACGATATTCTTAATGAGTATGAAGAAATAGCTAGGAAAAAGGCACAATTGGAAATGGAATTGGAAAGATTGAGACAAGTTGAAAAAGCAGCCAGTAAAATGGCAGATAAGAGAATGCCTCTTCATCATGATAATTATTCCATCGATTCATACACCACTGATGTGTCCAAAAAATTCTCATCCAAAGACGATTTGAGTAAAAAAATGTCAAACTACATAACTGATGAAGATGAAGATGATCTTCGTAGGAATCAACGCACTCCATATCCTCGAGATGAATCTCCTCCACCTCCACCTCCGCCAAAACATACTAAAGCAAACTACAATTATGACGAGTTCAATAGATCTGGAGGTGGTGGTGCTGGTGGTGGTACGAAAGTTCCATTTGATGCTGATGATTTTAGAGTCTCGGCTACTTCACAAAGTAAGATGGATGAAATTGCCTATAATAAACTATCATTGAGACAAGAGGAATTGAAAAATTCTATTAAGTCATTACAAAGTGATGTTTTAAACTTATCTGAATTAAGTGCAACCAGTGCTGGTTCTTTCTATAGGCACAAAATGGAAAGAGGTTTCCAAGAGGGAAATGCACCAAAACTGAATCTTAATTCCAGACATGATATTGTTGGGTATGAAGATCATGATGACGATGTGGTTGTTGCTCTTTCTAATGGTAAAATCGATGAAAGTGACAAGAAATCCGAAGTTATGGAAACTGTTTTCCAAGATAAGAAAGCATCCAAAGGTAACATTTTCCAGAAATTTTTAAGAAGAAACACAACTGATGATCTTAACCCTATAGAAAGAAAAATCCAACAGCTGGACGAAATTGATTGGGCTACTTTCAAACAGGATATTAATAGAATGAATTCATTAACATCTCATGATAAACAGAATAGAACCAAGAGGGTAGTCAGACAAGATGGTGGGTTAATTATCAAACCATTGGACTACATTTCTGAGATCAACGCCAACGAAACTGTTGGAAATGATGAAGCACTTGATTTATGCAAAGCTCAATCCGATCGAGTTGAATCGTTCGTGCTGAATTACGATCTCAGTCATGATTTGAATGAATTCATTTCCGACGTCTCCATCAAATTCCATTCTAAAATTATAGATCAAATTAGAAGTGTCTTGATTCATTTGTGCAAATTTGAAATTATTGAAGAACCAGGTAAAATCCTGCAAGTTAAACCTAAATTGGCTGAAGTACAACATGCTGGAGAGGCAACTATTTATCAACTTAATTATATTTTCAAAAAAGTATTAGATGCTTTGAGAATACCATGCGAGGTGGTTTTAGGATTCTGGAAAAAACCCAATGAATTCTACCATAATGAACAATACGTAGTTAATCATTGTTGGCTTTCAGTTTTGGTTGATAATAGTTTCCGTATCATGGATATTTACAACTTCAAAACCCCATCAGTTTGCAATTTGAGACAAGAAAAAACCAATGAATTTTATTTCCTTTCGGAACCATTGAGTGTGGTTTCCACTCATATTCCATGCATTATTGATTTGCAACATGTGATGCCACCAATTGATGCCAATATTGCCTTTTATCTACCACGTACCTATTCTGGGTTTTATAAAAGTCAATTAGGATTCAAGAATTTCAATAATGCCTTAACTAGACTACATGATTTGGAACTATTTGAAGTGGAACTTAGTATACCACACGATATTGAATTATTCACCTTGGTGAAAACATCCAAGATCACTTCTAATGAATTAAGTTTATGTCAAATCAAGTGGGTCAACCATAAAAGAGTGGCTAAGATCAAAGCAATCTTGCCTGAAAATGAATCTGTTGGGGTATTACAAATCTTTGCTGGTGCTAAAGGATTACAAAAACATTTCGACAACATCCATGAATTAGCCATCGTTATCCCATTGTACCATGAAGGAACTTCCAAAGAAACAAAATTCGTGCAAAGATTCCCAACTGTGCAAAGTCAAAGAAACGATCTATATATCATCAAACCACAAACAAGCAAAATCATTGCTAATAACTTATACAATTTTGAAATTGAACAATATCCATCAACGGGTATAAATTCTGGATCGGGGTTAATGAACCAAGATTTTAAATTGGTTATTGAATCACCATCAGGAAAATATTTGAAGTTGAATAAAGAAGATATATCTAAACCATACGGACTCTATTCTGTGAGTATTAAATGTCAAGAAACAGGAATGTATAGAGGTTTGGTCATTGGTGATAGTGGTAATAGTTGGTATGTTTTTGCACAATGGGACTGTGTTCAAGGTACAGTCACCCATTAAAAAAAAAGTTCATATCTGTCTGTCTGTCTTTCTTTCTTTTCTTCATTAATCGTTTCTAAAATTGGTTTGTCTGTATACTATTATTAATATATATAAATATAAATAAAAAAATAAATAAAATTTAAATCTATTTGCCGGATGAACCAACAGTGTTGCCTTCTTCATTTACACTGATAACTTCATTATCTGAAGAACCAACTGTCTTCTCTTCATCCTCTTTTACTTTATCCTCAGCATGGATCCATTTTTTCATAGGATGAACCAATATGTTTGCCGTTATGACTTGTTCAGCTTGGTAAAGAACCAACGGCACTAATAAAATACCCAAATTTGGATTATGTGCACCATATTGGGAAGATATCAAGGATACACCCAAAGCAGCTGTTTTAGCTGGACCACATAATAAAATGGCCACTGTATCTCTTCTATTATAATAAAATGGACGGAATATGAAATAAGCTATGCGATAGAATCTAGAGGATGATTCATTTGGTTCTTCGAATAACCATTTTTTAACCCAGAATGGACGGGCATAAATATAAGTCAACACCGTGAAAAATAAATAAATTCCAATATTGAAAAAGACAAGGAAGATGATTGATGCGTGACTTACTTTGGTGAATGCATGTTGAGCAAATGCGGTAGAAAATGATTGAAACATAATTAACAACAACATGAATGATCCAACTTTACTTAACTTGAAAATTGATAAGCACCATTTGGTTTGTTTAGGGAACACATTTTGTATTACTTGTCCAACAAACAATGGAATAAACACACTCAATCCTAATTGTTTCATAGTTTCACCATATAAATGTCGAATACTGGAATTACCATCTGGTTGATGACTAGGGTTACCAAAATCCCAAGTACCAGTCAAGTACATTTGTATTAAAGCAGGAGTGATGAAGGCACCAAGAACATTACCGATGAAAACTTCACACAAGGTCAAAATATCATTTCCTTCAGCCATTTTCGTCATAACCACATTTGATGACACTGTAGTCGGACAAGCATGAGTCACAATCATTCCCACAAGTAACCAGTTATCAATCTGGCCGTTATGTGCACTTTTGATTCCTGTAACTATACCAAATATTATCGAGCTGGTAATTAAGAATGACATAGTAAGCACAGTGAAATGTGCTCGCCAATTTGCTGCATTCACTAATAATTGTTTACTGGACATGGATAACCCACTGATAAGGAAAATCACCGCCACAGCACCATATCCAATAGAATATTCAGCTCTAATCATCCCTCCTTGTTTAGCAAATTGTGGATAGGAATGAGCTATGGCGATAAATGCACCGAGAAAGAGGAAAAACCATTGTCCTATAAGGAATGATATGATCTTGGATATCCACTGGTATGTTTTAGTTTGTTTGATATCTTGTAATGTCATGCTATATCATGTGTAACAACCTGGGTTTGTTGTAATGTTCTTGTTACTGATATTTGGAAATTTTTATTCTTCTTTTTTTTTTTAGTAGTGGTACTTTCTGTGGTTTATAAATCATCTGGATTGTATATTTTTTTTTCATGTGTTCGCATACTGTATTAGCATTCGGCCCGGGCTGATGATAACGAAAATCTGAAATGTCGGGATCATGTAACCTTTTTTTTTTTCTTGCTCTGGAAGTGTCACCTGCCGCACATCCGGCTGACACCGATATCAGAAACTACAAACAATAATTAGAGCAGAAGTTGTGGTGTGTACCAAAATAGAGAGAACTCGTGTCATAGAGTTTGAGAGGGAAGAGTACATTAAAGTGTTGATTCTTCAACTTCGATCTTTACAAGAGTTTTCAAAGCTTAAAATAGGAAAGTACAGTTCATGGGACTGAGATAAATGAATGGATTTCCGAAATGGAAGAATAAGGGTCATCAATCGTTCCGGGTCTAATGAAATGTGGAGACGTGACCTAATGATATAGCAACTTAGAAAGATATACCTTGTTTACGACTAATAGCAAGGTCTAACCGAATTTTTTTAGTTCTCCTCCAGCCTAATTGGTATTCACACGCACCATGTAATTTTTTTTTTCTATTTAAATTTCTTTTCATTTTTTGTATGCTTGTGTCTCATATCATCATCACCACCACCACCATCACAATACAATGTCCACTGCAGCAGTTGAATCACAGAGACCAGAAACTAAATCATCGGCAACATCTACTACATCTACACCACCTCCTCAAGTACATAACTATACCAAAGAAAAGAAAGTCGGGGAAGGTACATATGCCGTGGTGTATTTGGGTAAACAAGTTTCTACCAAACGTAAAATCGCCATCAAAGAAATCAAAACTGGATTATTTAAAGATGGTCTAGATATGTCTGCATTAAGAGAAGTCAAATATTTACAGGAATTACGTCATCCTAATGTTATTGAACTAATCGACGTGTTTTCCGCCACCAATAATTTAAATCTAGTATTAGAATTCCTACCTTGTGATTTAGAAGTTTTGATCAAAGATAAATCCATTGTATTCAAATCCTCAGATATAAAATCGTGGTTATTAATGACATTACGAGGAATCCATCATTGTCATCGAAATTTCATCTTGCATCGAGATTTAAAACCAAATAATCTATTACTTGCCCCTGATGGTCAATTAAAAATTGCCGATTTCGGTCTTGCTCGAGCATTGGGTAATCCTAATGAAGATTTATCATCAAATGTAGTGACTAGATGGTATAGAGCACCGGAATTATTATTTGGTGCCAGACATTATACAGGAGCAATTGATATTTGGTCGATCGGGATAATATTTGCTGAATTAATGTTAAGAATCCCATATTTGGCAGGTCGTGATGATGTTGATCAATTAGATGTTACATTTAGAGCATATGGTACACCAACGGAACAAATATGGCCAAATGTTTCAAGTTTACCAATGTATAATTCATTACATGTTTATCCACCTCCTTCAAGACAAGAATTAAGAACAAGGTTTAGTGCTGCTACTGAAAAAGCCCTTGATTTATTGATTTTAATGACGCAATTGGATCCTAGTAGAAGATGTGATTCTACGCAAGCTTTATTGCATGATTACTTCACCGAAAGTCCTCGTCCAACTGAACCAGAAAACTTGCCCAAGAAATCTTCTTCTTCTTCTTCTGAAAAGAGAGAAAATAATGATGATGATCAGAATTCTGGTGCATCCAAACGAAGACACGTGTAATCTACATGTATCAGATTTCAAAAACATTAAAAAATTAAATATATATTAAAATATTAAACATAAAATCATCATAAATCATTATCTAGTAAATCGTTATAATAACACATCAAGTCTATGTGTCTTTAATTGTGGTGATGTTTGAAAACTTTCTTGGAACCATCAGAAATCTTTTGAGTAGTCTTACCAGCACCTTTATGTAAACCATGATGGATATTCTTTGGGAGATCTAATAATTTTTCATCCAATTCTTCCATTTTCCAGTAGAAACTTTCAAATTTGGATTCTTGGATTGGTGAAGAAGTAGCAGTAGAAGTAGAAGCAACGTTAGCGGAACTCATTATATTTGTTTGGTGATTTGTTTTGGTAATTAGTATTGGTTAGTTAATTATGTGAATAATTGATGTAGAATAAAACAAAAAAGAAAAATGAAATTATTGAATATTTGCAACTCTATTTATATCCCTTTTTTATCTATGGATTGGTATGACGTAGGATAGGAAATTCGGGTTTTCAATAGTCGGAGAAATGAATATCCATTCTAACCAATTCCGGTGAATTGCTTCGAGGAATCTCCGACCACACCTCCACCACGCGGAAAAATCAAAACACAGGACAAATTATTACATTTTTTTTACTAATTTCCGGCGTATGACATGAGTTTTACCTATTAATTCAAATTTCCGAAGTCATAGTCATGACATCATAGCTATGAATAGTAATATGCGGAATTTATTTATTAATTTCTATAATCATGCAATACAAAACAATCACTTATTTGTGGTACATATCTTTGACATACTCTGCAATAGCCCATGATGCTGTCAATCCAGGACTTTCTATTCCTAAAAGATTGATAAATCCCGGAAATCCAGTTTCTTGCTTAATTACAAAGTCAGCAAATTTTGACATGTTCTCCTCTTTGGAAAATATCTTTGGTCGAACACCAGAATATGAAGGATGTAACGAATCAAGAGTAATATCAGGGAAATAAGTTTTGATTGCGTCATAAGCTTGTGGTATATTCTTAGGATTTGGAGTATAATCAATCTCATTAGCTTTCTTAATATCCAACCATTCTAAATCAGGACCAAATCGTAATTGTCCTCCTAGATCAAAAGTCAAATGGGTTCCCAAAGATGATGCATTGGGGTTAGGACATGGATAAATTAAAACATCGGTCACTTTACCGACGGAATGTTCTGGCAGATAACTGAAATAATTCCCTTTTGCAAAATATCCTTGATAATGTCTTTCCTTGGGTAATAATAAGTTGGAAACTTCAGGTGCATATAACCCGGCCGAATTCACCACATTATCTGATGTTACTTCCATTTCTTCTGATTCGGATTGTAAGAATAATGTATAATTGGACGTTCCTGGATTGAATTCAATGTTGGTTAGTTCAGTACGTAATCCAAGAGTACCTTCACTATTTTCAAACCTTGCTTGATGGAAAAGTGTGTAATCATGAGCAGATATAATACCGGTTGTTGGACTTTCAAGTATAGCCGTTTCGGCTCTAATTTTGGGGTATTTCGTCTTTGCCATTGCCGTGGATACGAATTCTACTGGAACTTCAACTTCATCAGATATTTTCTTTAATTTTGCAAGATATTCAGCTTCTTGATCATCCTGAGCCACGACCCATTTCCCACATTTCTTCAACGGTACTTGAAATTTACCTTGAGTCCAAGCATCATAAATCTTATTCTTCCCAGCAATACAAAGTTTTGATTTCAATGAACCTGGTGGGTAGTATATCCCAGCATGAATAACTTCAGAATTCCTCGATGTAGTTTCCATACCCAAATGGTCGTTCTTATCAATTAATAAAACTTCATTGCCATGTTGTTCTTGTAATTCGGCAGCAATTGCTGTTCCAACTATACCACCACCAATCACAACATGGGAGAAATCTGAGCTCAATTGATTGGACGTATGCAAACGTCGTATTTTAATCAATTGTCTAAACATCATGAAGGGGATTGAGGATTAGATCTCGTGTGTGTATATAATTAGAAAAAAAAATAAAGTTGAACATTTTTGATTGAGATCGGATGAATAATCTTTATACCGGAATTTTTTTCTTGTTTTTTAGGACTTCATATTCCGGGGTATATCACGTGATTTCCTTCTTTGACCAGAAATGGGAAACGAAAAATGAAAAAATGAAAAAATGAAGAAAACTTTTTTTGCAACAACAAGCGAGGAGTTGAGGTGAGGTGAGGTGAGTTGGTTGTTGTGGATTGTCATCACTACAATTCAATTGCTTCGGAAGTATTGTTTCGTTTGGGTATTGAATTAAATGAGCATAGCCTAATAACCACTGTTGGTTTGTTTAGTATGAAGAAGAGCAGTTACAATGTGGTAATTTCAAAAGAGTTTGCAACAGTGTATACTGTCCATGGCCATGTTTCCAATCTAGGCTCACTCGTTGCTCAGTCAACCCGAAGTTGGTAATTGGAAGGTATATTTTTACCTTCCTTGATTTTTACCCTATTTGTTAAAAAGACAAAGCAAATATAGGAGAGTTACCAAAACTTCACCATCCCCTAATTTTTAGCCTAGACAACATTTTTTTAAGGTGGTTTTGTGCATGTAAAAATGAAATTGAAAAACTTTTTTTTTTATTTTTTTTTTGTATTTTTGATTATACAGTAGGTTGTTGCACTTTGATCTGCGTTTAGTGTGACATTCTTATCTGAAGTCTTTCTGGATATAATGCATTATAACTCCTTGAAAAATAGGATGCAGCTTTTTTTGTTGTGCATAGATAGCAAACAACAATAATGGATTATTGGAACGTCCAACAGTACAGACGCGTTCTGTAATTGAATTACTACATGTATTTATGCGATTTTGAATGTAGGAACATCGAGTCAGTGGTTCACATATTGTGGTTACGATGTTTCATTCATCCAGTTGCCTAATTGACTAATGAGATTGTTTCAGGTTTATGGTATTGTACGATTTTGGAATCAAGGAGAGAAATAGAGAGGGGGGAGAGAAGGAGACAAAACACAAACAAGAAGTTGATGGTATTAAGAAAAGTCGCTTAAAATCCGACACCAAAATAAATCCCTCGACAGAGAGTTGTTGTGTGGTGGGTTATGGTAGTTGTGGGCGATCCAAAAATTTCAAGACACGCCATAATTACAAATTTGTCATTATTATAATCGACCTCCCTATTCGAGGAATAGAAGATCCGATGAACTGCTATTTTATTTTATCCCATTTCGTCAAGTTTGAACAGGACACAACCATAAACCATACGATTAAACAAACTAAGGGAAGTTGGAAAAAAAAAGGAGAAAAAATATTTTCTTGTATTGAGTTTGGGACACAATAAAATATGCTCTGTCTCTCTCACGCTGGCACTCTGGCACTCTGATACAGAAACAATACGAGCCGTTTCTTTGTGGTTAACACAAGGTTGGCGGGAGGGGGCGGGGCGTGGAAAGTAACAAACCCTGTAAATGTAAGAAAAGCAAAAAACGAAAAAGAAAAGAAAAAGAAAGAAAAAAAATACAAAAATACAAAAAAACAAAAGAAAATACAACTCACTGTGTCGCCTAGCCGAGAAATTAATACGACAAGCAAAAATTGTGTCCTTTGTTTATCCATAAACGAACAAAATGAAATCATGGAAAATGTTATCACTTGATCCGCTATCCGTTCTCCTCACTACACATTTGAAAATGTTAGTGGTATTTTTTTGTTTTTTGTTTTATTGACAACAGGAAGAGAGAGACAATGTAAGAAACTGTATTGTCTAAATATTGAATTCTTGATATCTTGTGGTGTGAAACATGCTCAATTGAAATATCAACACAAAAATATTTTTGTTCCTGCATATACAGCCTTTCAATTAAAAAAAAAAAAAAAATTGTTGTCAGGTTTTTTCTTCCTTACTTTGTTTCTCTCTTTCTCTTAGTTACTCTCTCTCTCACTTTCTAATTTGTCGTTGTTGTTGTCTTTTTACAATTTTTTTTTTTTTTCTTATTTATTTATTTCATTTAAATATTTGTTTACTTCACCATCATTCTGTACAAATACCGATACATCAACCACCTTTCCATTTTTTTTTATTTCATATTATACACATTTGTTTTAGAGACATTCCTATCACCCTACCCAATAACCACTACTAGTTAATAGACACTACATTACATATCACATTACTACCCTACATTTAACAAATTACAATGAGAAGCATTAAATCAGTCGTTGTTGGAGATGGTGGAGTTGGTAAAACTTGTTTATTGATTTCATATACTACCAACACTTTCCCAAATGATTATATTCCAACAGTATTTGACAATTACTCCGCATCGGTCATGATTGATGGAGAACCTATCAAATTGGGATTATGGGATACAGCAGGACAATCAGAATATGACCGATTAAGACCCTTATCTTACCCCCAAACAGAAATTTTCTTGTGTTGTTTTTCAGTAATAAGTCCAGATTCTTTCCATAATGTTAAAAGTAAATGGATACCAGAAATATTGCATCATTGTCCAAAAGATATCTTGATTTTATTGATTGGTACTAAAATTGATTTAAGAGATGATTTACATGTTTTGGATGAATTAACTGCCCGCAATTTAAAGCCAATCACTTATGAACAAGGTAATAAATTGGCTAGAGAAATAAGTGCCATTAGATATATGGAATGTTCTGCTGCTACTCAAGTTGGTGTTAAGGAAATTTTCGATTATGCTATAAGAGCAGTCTTGGATCCTCCAAATACCGGTAAAAATGAATATATCGCTGATAGTGTGCCTGGTATGGGAGTTAATAATCCTGCTCATAACAAGCATAACAATGGATCAGATAGAACATATGGTGCTTCTGGAGGATCAGGTGCCACCAAAAAGAGAAAGGTTAGAAAGGCTAAAAAATGTACTATATTGTAAAAGAACGAAAGACAATTGACGACAACAAAAGTCTGTTTATCTTTTCGTTTTTGTTAAAGACTTAAATAATTTGAAATTATTTTGATAATAGAGGATTCCAATACTCAATATCCTTTTTATTCTTCCTTTTTTTATCGTATGAACCATATTTCATTAATTCATTCCTTCATTAATTAATTCAGGTTTTTTTTTATTTTGCTTTTTTTATGCTTGTTTTTTTGTTTGTACATTATTTTATTTTAAAAAGAATCATTTTCCATATTTTCCATATTTCCACAATTCAAGTTCTGTTGTTGTTTTTTTGTTTATATCATTAGTTTATATATATATTGACGCTTGTTGTTCTTCTAGTCATGATGATTTATATACATTTATAATATAATAAAGAAATAAATATATACATAGGTTTTTCTTATTCTAACATGCCATGTCATAGGTATATTACTTGAATAATGCGGCTCTAGAAGGATGAACATTTGCAGGTACGTCAGCTTTCTTACTCGTCTTACTTTTCTTTTTATCATCTTCAACTCTTTTCTTTCTTTCTTCAAATACTCTTTCATTCTTTTCTTTTAATTTAGCCACTCTATTTTCGGAATTCCCACCACCACCAACAGTCAATTCCACATTGATTTTTCTACCTCGCAATTCACTATGATGCATTCGTAAAGCTAATTCCATCTTACTTTGAATTTCTTGAGTATCATTATCGAATTCTAAGAATGCTATACCTTTAGCTTCACGAATTCTTATTCTATCAGGATTACTGTTCTTAAAATGAGAAATTAATTCAACTTGTTTAATATCATATGGTAAATTTCCAACAAATAATATAAATCTTGGTCCTTTGCCTCCATTCACTCCTTTACCTTTCTTTCCTCTTCTTGTTTTTCTCTTTTTCTTTGGTTGACCATCTTCATCAACTGCTTCTGTCTTAGGAGGTTGCTCCTGTTCTTCCTCAAGTTTTCTCTTTCTTTCTAATTTTTCTTCTTTTTCAGCATCTCTTTCATCTTTAGGTTTACGGAAATTAAGAGCTTTTCTTTCTTTTTTAGAAAGTTTTGCTGTGGTAGTAGGTGTATCTGACATGGTGTAGTTGTTGTTTCTTAAGTGTATTATTTACGAAATAAAAAATAAAAATAAATTTCTGATATTCACATTGAATGACAGAGAGAGATGAGTTTAATATACACGCACACTTCCATTGTTCTTTTGTAATTTAATCACAGCAAAAAAAAGCAGAAGAAAAAAAAAAAAATTAATCCAGGGGAGAAGGAAGGAAGGGAAGGAAGGGAAGGATAAATTCTGAGAAATTTGAAATTCCAAACAAGATCACAAGTAATTTTTTTTTTCATTTCCTATTTACTTCCATATCTTCCTAGACACATACAAACATATGAACAACTTATCAAGTAGGCAGCATACCACTTCAAGCACATCATCTACAATTCCAACCACAACTATTCCAAATCTTACACAAACTAGATCAAGGCTGCCTTCAAGGTCAGTCCTGCCTGACCCATATAGATCCAGATCTCCCCCTCCTCTTCCACACCAGCAACAACCACAATCACAATCACAGTCAATCTCACATGGTCATCGCATCAACCACCACATAGGATCCATGGGTAGTTTCAAGAAGTTCAAAGATCATGATCGACCAGGTTTAATAACTCGTCATCAATTAACTAATGCTATGCATGAACAAGATAAACGAGGTAGAAGTAGATCTAGAGAAAGAAGGAGATTCGATCCACCTTCTTCATCTTCATCTTCTTCAAATGCATCATCATTATCTTCATCTTTGTCAAGTACTAAGAGTGTCAGTTTAATGGGTTTTGATGTTCGCACAAGTAAATAAATAGATAGATAGATAGATTAGAAACATCAGGAGAGGGTGGTAAAGTTCCTTGGTTGGTGGGTTTTTGTTGTACATTGGGTTAATATTTTCGTCATTCTTTTAAGTATTATTATTATTGTTGTTTGGTTTGTATTATTAGTTTATTTATATAGGTATGTGTTTGTCTGTTTGTTTGTAGTTCTATAATTTATCTAACAATTTAGCATGTTCTTTAATTAATTCTTCATGTTTGGTTCTTAATTCAGTATAAGCTTGAGAAACTTTTTGTAACTTTTCTTCCATCTCTTGATTATCACTAGATGATGGTGTTCCATTTCCAATTTGTTTAATTGTTGAGTTAATCCCTGAAAGATTCTTAAATTCCAATTCTTCCATTTGTTTACTATTCAACCAATTGGTAAAACTATCTTCATTTTTTTCTTTTTCAGTGGTGAGTGTTCCTGGAATATCTAAGAATAATTGATGATCTTCTGGATTCGTACTTGCTAACACTCTCTTGAAATTAGGTATCATTCTATGTTTCTTATCCAATTTATTGCTATTGTTGTTAGTAGCAACACCTGACACATCAAATCCATTTGGAACTGTATCTACTGCAATGAAAGATATTGATGAATTACATGGAGTAAAAGATTTGACAACTTGTTTAGTTACTGTATCTGAAACAAATATTCTTCCTTGAGAATCTCCTGATATTATATTAGTCCCATCCAAGGAAATTTCCAATTTTGTAACTGCTGTTGACTTGTTGTTACTGCCATCATTCTTACCTTCTTTGGTCTGTTGTTGTTGCTGTTGATGTGGAACAAATGTGTTTTTCAAATTTGGATCTTGATCCAATGTGATAATCTTGTTCATTCCACCAACACTTTCCAATACTGAAGTATGGGGATTTATAGTGTATAATGGTATGGTTCTAATAAGTCCATTGGCTAATCCCACATATAATGCTCTATTTGCTGGATCTTTAGTTATAGATTCCACTGAATCTGGTAAGATGAAAGTAGTCAACAAACTCTTGGTCATAATATCATAAATTCTAACGGTATTATCCTTTGAAGCGGTGTATAATTTCAAATCATTAAGAATTGAAACATCATTCAATACCAAATCAGTTATAGGCAATGTATTATCAGTGATTTGCCAGTATGGTTTAACAACGCTATTTTCTTCTGATTTGTCATATATGGAGATCAATTCTGATAAATTCCAAACAATACATCTTGCATCTTCACCTCCAGTAACTAAGAAAGTCCCACATGAAGAACTCTTAACCACGGTAATCCCTTGATAATGAGCTTCTTTAACACATAATAAATTTCCTGAACTTAATTCCCATATATATAATTTACCACTTTTGGATCCACCAACCAATAACCACGGTACTCTATAATTAGGCAATTTATACAATACTTGATGATCTTCACCATCTCCCTTTTTGCTATTTCCTCCAGGATGATTGATTAAAGTAATACAGGTTAATTCTTCAGGCACAGGTATACGTTGATCGACACTTTCTTTACCCCATGAATAAACATTAATTAATGCTTTATTAGGAACACCACTAAATATACGTTCACCTGGTCCCATACCAGTTATTGCTGTTCCATTAATATGAGAATCGGCTTGTCTGAAGGATGCATATTGTTTCGATGAATGGATTGATGTGATGTATCCGTATGATTCTTGACTTTGTTTATCAGTTGGATCACCTCTACCGATGTAAAATACGATTTCATCCATTATGTCTGGGTTGTTTCTGCTTGATGGTAATTGTAAAGGGATGAGATGGGGTTGCTTAAAAAAAAAGTTTTCAAATAAATTTCACTTGTCTGCATCGCGTGGGTGGTGTCTCGTCTCGTGTGTCGTGTGTTGGCGCGGAGGTAAGAGAAAAAAATTTTCGAATGTATGAACAAATAAATAAAAATAATTCAGCAACACTTTTTTTATTCACCTATTCTTATCAATTTTTTTTTCTTTTTTTTTGACAACCAACATCATGCCTGTTAACTTTTTAACTAGTGTTGTATTTGATGGCCCTGAAGTAATCCCATATTGGGATCAAATCAAAGAATATGGTCCATTCGTAATCCCCATCCTAATAACACTTATCGGAACCAAATATTATTTTCGAGGATCAACTAATACTTGGGAACGAGATATGCATGGGAAAGTATTCATAATAACTGGAGGTACCAGTGGTATTGGTGGAGAAATTGCATTTGAATTAAGTAGAAGAGGAGCACAATTGATATTATTAACCAGAAGAACAGATGATCAATGGATAGCGGAATACATTGAAGATTTACGGGATAAAACCAATAATGGATTGATTTATGCTGAACAATGTGATTTAAGTTCCCTTTATTCTGTGAGAAAATTCGCTACTAAATGGTTAGATAATACTCCACCAAGAAGATTAGATGGGGTGATTTGCTGTGCTGCGGAATGTCTTCCAAGAGGTAGTAGTAGACAAGTTACCATTGATGGAGTTGAAAGACAAATGGGTATAAATTATTTATCTCATTTCCATTTATTGACTTTATTGGCACCTTCATTAAGAGTCCAACCTCCAGATAGAGATGTCCGAGTGTTGATTGCAAATTGCTCCTCTCTGAATCTTGGAGACGTGGATTTGACAGATTTGTTATGGGAAAATAAACAATATCCAAGTTCTCAACCATGGAAAATCTATGGAAGTTCTAAATTATTATTGGGATTATTTGCCAAAGAATTTCAAAGACAATTGATGGCTTATGAACGTAAGGACCAAACTCCATGTAATGTTCGTATCAATATGGTGAACCCAGGTCTTGTTAGATCTCCCTCTACCAGAAGATTTATATCCATGGGTTCGATATGGGGGTTGTTCCTTTACTTGTTTACATTCCCTATATGGTGGTTAGTGCTTAAAAGTGTCACTCAGGGAGCACAATCGTTTTATTTTGCTTTATTTGCTCCAATATTCATGAAGATTGAAGGGGGTAATTTAGTTCAAGAATGTAAGATTATGACCAAGGCAAGAAAGGAGTTTACTGATGAAGAATTACAAAAAGAAGTTTTCACCAAAACAGAAGAATTGATTAAGAAGATTGAAATGAAATCAGCTATTGAACGTAAGAAGCATGAAAATGCAACCAAGACAGCCAAGCAAAGACAAGAAGAGTTGAACAAAAAGAAAGATATTCATATCAAACCGGAAACCCCCGAAGAATTACAACACAAGTTGAATACATTAAGAACCCAAATTGGTATTGGTGGTGGTAATTCCGGAGACATGCCGCTCTTTCCAGATGAAGACGCATTAAAGAATGTTAAAACCAGTGGCAAGAGTACTGCTGTAAAACAAACATCTGGCAAAAGTAAAAAGAAATCCAAAAAGGCATAAATAGTGTAGATGGTAAATATATATATATATACTGGCAGAAAAGGTATGACGCGCACACGTGATGTGAACTGAAAAAGGGCAATTTTTTTTTATAATTTGCCGTATAGTTAGACGGACAAAAAAAAAATTAGACCGTGCGCCTTGTTCCCCTCTGCCACCACAACAATAACCACAACAATAACAATACCACCACCACAGAAATAGATGATTAAACGATGAGAAGGATCTATTTGCCAAGTGGTTATTTATTCTGGTTTAGTGAAATTTGGGGTCATAAGAAATATCTTCGGTAATTTCCATCCGCGAAGAAAGAGGGTGGAATTTCCTCTCCCCTCTCCCCTATTTTTTTTCTTGTACAATAATAGATTTACATGGTAGGAGTAGTTTTGTTATTTTTGTTGACTCGGATTACTACGTAAAAAACTTTGATGAAATACTTAGCTCGTTAGAATAGGGGGATGTAGTATATAAATATTCGACATCTGATTGGCTGATAATGTGGAAACTCCTCATCAAATTACTAAAAGAGATAACGCACAGTAGAAAAAAAAAATAGATTGTGTGGAAGATTCTCTCTTTCTTATCACAAACAAATTAGAAATCAAATAGAATTTTAGTACATGATCAAAACTTGCTTAGTTAATTTTTTACTTCCATTTTTTTTTTTTTATTACCGATATCAAATTTCACCAATTTTTAAATTTGTAAATTTTTAAATTAACACCTGATTTACATTTCTATTGCTAATCTTCTTCTTCTTCCTTTCATTCTATTCAAATATTCTTCTACTGTTTGATCCTTTACAATCTATTATAATATTAACTCCATCATCATCATTTGTTCCCCAGCAACAATCCAAAAATCCTAATCAACATCTTTTTGTTTTTTAATTTCTTTTTTTTTTTTCGTCCTTTCTCCAACAACCCTTCGTCCAGTGAGAGAAAAAAAATCCGATCCCAAAAAAAAATAATATACTTTCGACACTTGAAATCTACACATGTTAATGACAATGTCTACCGATACCAAACAACAACCTATTTCCTCGTTAACGAAACTATTACATGAGTCGTCATCCAACCTAACTACACCAACGCTATCCAAAAATCCTTCGGAAGTATCATTAAATGGAGCAAGTGTTGTTGTGAGCGACAGTGGCCAAAGTACGACGATCAATTCTCCTCCCACGAGTGAGAAACCAAACGGTAACCGAACTCCGGGCATCGTTTTGGACTCACCAGAACCAAGTCATCAACCACCACCAATAGATACAAAGTCAAGAACCCCAGCAACGACAATAAATGGCGAAACTCATGTTGTACATGGATTTGATCCATCCTCATCTCCATCTCCAACTACAAAAACCTTCCCTTCTTCGTCAACGTCATTCACCCCCACGTCTCCTTTTACAAGACAAGCTTCAAATTCATTCTCCAGTAACCAAGCTTTTCAAAATCCTGTTACTAGAGGTAATGCTGTAATTAGTCCAAGAAACATCAGAAACAATTCTGTGAGTCATTCGTCGTTTGTCATGGGTGGGGAAAGTTTATCGACGTCAATCCCTTATTGTGCTCCTGGTGGTAGATCAGGATCAACTACTCAAAATGCAAACAATGGGAATACCGTCTACTCTACATCATCATCCAACGGGTCACATCTTCCTATTCAACGTGAAGGATCGTTCTCTTCATTAAATACCAATGATAGTAATACTTCATCAACTTCGCACATTCCAAACTTACCAAATGGTCAACCAATCAACTCCATACATATTCAATCCCCACAAGTTAATCCTTCTAGTATTGATTCCAGATTTGTTATTTCTAAGCAAAGAGTGGCACAAGCCCATGCCCAAGCTGCTCAGTTAAGTAGTAGCAATTCACAAAGATCAGGTTCTTCAACTGGGTTATCATTCTTATTTTCATCCAAAAATAAACCTGCGGTCAGAAGAGACTCGTCAACTGATTTAGGGGCATTTTACAACAATTCTTATCAAGACCGTGTTGGTGGCGGTTCAGCAATAGATACTGGATTACCGGGAACATCTCCTAATTCGATATCTTCTACCGAGTCAAATTTCTCATTTAGTACCAATAACAGTGTTCCAACAAGACATAATTCCATGGCTAATTTGAAAAGATTTTTCAAAAAATCAACACCAACTGCACAATCTCAACCAGTGCAAGTTCTGAACTTGTCATCATCTTTAAGATCAGCCGGTTCGAATTCTCATCTTAATGCTATGAATATACCAGGTAATAATAAAACCACTGCAAATGGATTCAATTCCCCTTCGTCATTTAGTGCTACTACTTCTATGGGTTCATATTCACAATCTCCAGGAAGTTTCAACGGTCCTAATCAAATGCAATCACAGCAGCAACAAGCACCTGCACAACAACAACAAGGACAACCACCTACTCAACAAGCAACTTCACTTAGTCGTAGTGGTTCTACATTACAAAACAAAATCAATTACCAAGAAAGACGTCAATCAATTCTGGGTCTTGTCAATGGATCTCAACAACAATTGCCATTTTCTAAAAGATACAATAAAGTTGGTGAAGATTTGGGTGCAGGTGCTGGAGGTTCTGTCAAATTACTTGCAAGAATCGCCGACAATAAAACATTTGCAGTTAAAGAATTCCGAGCCAAGTATCAGAATGAAACTAAACGTGATTACGCCAAGAAGATAACTGGTGAATATTGTATTGGATCAACTTTAAAACATCCAAATATTATTGAAACTGTGGAAATATGTTATGAAAATGAACGTATTTATCAAGTTATGGAATATTGTGATTTTGATTTATTTGCCATTGTTATGTCCAATAAGATGTCTCGAGAAGAAATCAATTGTTGTTTTAAACAAATTTTAACCGGGATTCATTATTTGCATTCTATGGGATTAGCCCATCGTGATTTGAAATTGGATAATTGTGTGATTGATAAACGCGGTATTGTTAAAATTATTGATTTCGGATCAGCCGTGGTTTTCTCGTATCCTTTCACGAAAACATTAATTGAAGCTCAAGGTATTGTTGGATCTGATCCTTACTTGGCTCCTGAAGTTTGTGTTTTCAATAAATATGATCCTAGACCAGTTGACGTGTGGTCAGTTGCTATAATATATTGTTGTATGATGTTGAAGAAATTCCCATGGAAGGTTCCTAAATTATCTGATTCAAGTTTCAAATTGTTTGCCACTAGAGGTGAATTTATCCCGATTTCGGAAATGTTGAAGAAAACTCCTAATGATATGGAGAAATCTAACAGTAATGGTAGTGGTATAAGTAACTTGCAGGATATCAGTGAAGCTTTGGAAGATGAAATAACCGCCACTCCAAAAGAAGACATCATGGCACAACATCATCCGAAGAAGGAACCTGCTTCTAATGGTAAGGATCATACATCTAGTGAAACCGGTGCTAACAGATTATTACTTGCATTACCAGAAGATTGTAGAAAAGTTATTGGTCGTATGGTTGAATTGGCACCAGCATGTCGTATCACGCTTGATGAAGTTTTCAATGATCCATGGATGAAATCAGTATCTATGTGTACTGTTGAAGAAACATACCCTGGATCAAATAGTTATGAAGTTATTAAATGTGAAGATCATGAGCATACTCAAGTTGATCAATCTAAAGCTCATATCGCTGCATTTGAAAAGAACAAAAAGAAATAATCCAAACACACACATACACATACCGACCCTCCTCCACTCCTGTATTATAGAGACATATATATACATTATCTAACGGATTCATCATTTTTACGTTACATTACATTTTTTTTATAGGTTTTTGGGTTGTTTTTGGTTTGTTTCTTTAGTTATTGATGTTTTTTACAACGTTTTAAAAAAATATAAATAAAATATTATCATAAAATTTTTAGTTCCTAATTTCTATATACATGACATTACATGAATTACACACCCTCTCTCTCTTTCTTCTACGCCACAACTTGAACACCGACTTGTCTAGCAGTACTAATAATACTTCCAACAAGAGCCTTCATATCAACATCCTTATTTCTATCATCGGTTTTCTTAATCTTGGCAATTTCCCAAACATGTTTCAAAGATATTTTACCAACAGGTTCTTTTAATCCAACACCACCACCTTTTTCAACACCAGCAGCTTTAAGTATTAACCAAGAAGTCAGCGGAGATTTCATTTCAAAAGTAAATGTTCTATCTGGTTTAACTTGAATAAGAACTGGAATAGGTACTGATTCTTTATAAATTGATGAACGAGCATTGAATTCTTTACAGAAATCAATGGCTTTGACACCTTTGGAACCAAGTGCTGGACCAACTGGTGGTGCTGGTGCTGCTTTACCTGCCGCTACTACTAATTTAACTAATGCTCCTTTTGGGGCCATGTCGATAGATAAACAATGATGGTTGATCTGGTTATAGACTAGGTATTTCTGATATTGGTGAAATTTTTTTTTCTTCCTCTCTTACTGTCTCTCTCTTATTTGTTTTTAATATTGGTGAGTGAAATATTGAACATGACACGACTCGTACTAACTATTCCAAATATGAAAAAAAAAACCTTGCAATAGAGATGGAGATGAATAAATCAATCAATATCGGAGAACATACAAATAATAGAGTCCCCCTTTAGTATACCTTAACAATGAGTAAATCACTTCCATTGAATTCTCGAGCTAAAACTACAGCTTTGAAACAACCACGTGAACTTTTCACTTATTCACGAGACATTGAAGGAAAATACCACTTTGATGAAGATGCTTCCAAAACAGCCATGTCATATTATTATTTACCAGACTCTATGGTTGATATTGGAATTGATTTACAATCTGGATATTCCAAATTCAAGAAAATACCCGAAGAAGCAAACAGAGAGTCTTTCAAATATTTATTAGAAGCAATAATTAAACATGAATCCCAAGGAGGAGAAGAAAACAATAAAAGAAAGAAGATATCTAGTGACATAATTACATTTCGTGGTATTATGACAAGAATCATGAGCATACCTTATAATTTATCTGATCCATTAGATCTTTTTGTTGTAGCATATGATGGACAAATATTCATTGATTTTGATAATGATACTGAATTTAAGCGTAGGGAAGAACAAGAAGAACGTATGAAACTGACAAACACCCCGGAAAAATACGAGTATATTAAGAAATGTGAATATTCAGGATATAAATTCGAAGCAATTGCCACAATTCCAAAACCGTGGAGTGAAGTCTCACGTAATACCATTGATTCACGTCATAAGAAACCAGTAAACAATTATGAACAATATCTTTCTGTGATTAGAACAGGGATTGGACAAGTTAAATTGGTATTAGCTGGAGAAGTTGATTGTTGTTGGGATTATTTACCTGAAAATGAACCATCTAAAGTATTGAATCATTATGTTGAGTTGAAAACAAGTAGGGTTATTGAAAATAACATGCAGGTGGTTAATTTCGAGAAAAAATTATTTAAAACTTGGTGCCAGTGTTTCTTAATGGGAGTAGGTAAAGTGGTATATGGGTTTAGAGATGATAATCTTATATTAAGAAATGTGGAGTATTATAATACTGAAGAAATCCCTATATTAATTAAAAATAATCCATTGACAGACCCTAATCCTACTACTGGAGGAGCCGGTGCTGGTGGTAGAAAGATAAATTGCACGAACGCTTTGAAATGGTATGGTGCTGTTGTCGAATGGATCAATAGTGCAATTGATAAAGAAGATGAAAGTAAAAGTTATCGTTTGAAATATGATCCAGTTAGAAAATCATTTACCCTTAGTGAAACCAGTGATGAAATCAATCAATACTTAAGAAATGGTGGCATAATCACAAACGAATTTGATGAATGGAGACAAAGTTTGAAGAAGTAGAGTGGTTTTATATGTACTAGTAGTAGTAATTTACTAATATATCACGTGTGTATTATTCACATGATGTAACTCGCACTTTTCGGTGGTGAAATTTACACAAAATCCACCATGTAAGGATAGATGGAACTACAATAACCAAAAAAAAAAATATTTCATTTCAGGAGGTGGGGCGGAGGGTGGAGTTTGTAATAACCGATCCTTGACGACATTTCGACGGATAATAATTGTAGTTCAGGGAGAGGGTATCGAGAGTGTTGGATAGTTAGTGGTAAATATTAATGTGACGGAAAAATGTCAATAGCAATAGCAATAGCAATAGCCACGGCAGCGGCTACAAGGCGGGTATTATGGAAGTACCATCACCCATGGGTATCATCATTGCTCAATCGTGTCGACTGCAACAACCTCTCGAAATGGAAATGGAAAGAATAAAAAAAAATCAGTTTGTGTCTAGACCATAGAATAAAGTTCTGCTGATTAATAATTCGATCTATACGGCGGATTTATCCGTGACAAGCGCGAGGGGAACATCAAATTATATCCTAACAGCGATGACAAAGTATTGTTATTTCCTTGCTCTTTTGTCCAATGGATTGTGATTTGCTTTAGAGACAGTAAAATACAAAATCTGGCGATTAATATACATGGACGATCTCTTTTTTATATGCAATCGACAATTCTGAATTTGAATTTGAATTTGAATTCAGGGTGGGCATGTCCGCGGACATTGTTCACAGTACTCGATTTGTGCTGGAGCGCGCATCTGAACCGAGGAACATTTCTATTTTTGTTGATTTTTTTTTTTTTTTGCTGTTTATGGTTACATCTTCTCCAACAATTGAAAAATACGATTTTCTAGCCAATGACATGAATGTTATAACTAATCGACAAAGTTGACATTGGATGTAGAAGAGACTTGTTAATCCATGCTCAATTGCTCTCATTACGTGGCTCCGGACAATTGCATAGTAATTATTAAGCAATTGGATCTAGAGTCCCCACATAATGTCTTATAAATCAAAAAGAGCAAACGACGTGTTCTCGATTATAATAGTGTGTAAGCAGACACCACTTCTGGAACTAAAGGATGCAATACCACATGAAAAATGTAGAAATAAAAAAATTTCGCACCCTCACACACCACATTACCACTATTGTTTATTACTTCCCCCCGCCTAAAAACTTAAACCAGAAAAAAAGAAAAAAAGAAAAAAAAAGTGGGATAAATAATTGTCAAAGCAACAGTATAAATACCCCCGTGAATTCTTTTGATCAAATTAAATTCAATTGATTAATAAAAAATTCTCTCCCTTTTTTTTTTATTTTATTTTGTTTTATTTCTTACTTTTCTTTGAATTACATCAATTTTCATTCTATATTAAAATTGTACATAAATTAAATTCACAATGGCTCCAACTTTCACAAACTCAAACGGTCAACCAATCCCAGAACCATTCGCCACTCAAAGAGTCGGTGAACACGGTCCTTTGTTATTGCAAGACTTCAACTTGATTGACTCCTTGGCTCATTTCGACAGAGAAAGAATCCCAGAAAGAGTTGTCCACGCCAAAGGTTCTGGTGCTTATGGTGTTTTTGAAGTTACTGACGATATCACCGATGTTTGTTCTGCTAAGTTCTTAGACACTGTTGGTAAGAAGACTAGAATCTTTACCAGATTCTCTACTGTTGGTGGTGAAGCTGGTTCTGCTGATACTGCTAGAGATCCAAGAGGTTTCGCTACCAAATTCTACACTGAAGAAGGTAACTTGGACTTGGTTTACAACAACACTCCAGTTTTCTTCATTAGAGACCCATCTAAGTTCCCACATTTCATCCACACCCAAAAGAGAAACCCAGAAACTCACTTGAAAGACCCAAACATGTTCTGGGACTACTTGACTTCTAACGAAGAATCTATCCACCAAGTTATGATTTTGTTCTCTGACAGAGGTACCCCAGCTTCTTACAGAGAAATGAACGGTTACTCTGGTCACACTTACAAATGGTCTAACAAAAATGGTCAATGGGTCTACGTTCAAGTCCATTTCATCGCTGACCAAGGTAACAGAACCTTGACCAACGAAGAAGCTGGTGCTTTGGCTGGTTCCAACCCTGATTTTGCTCAAGAAGATTTGTTCAAGAACATTGCTTCTGGTAACTACCCATCCTGGACTTGTTACATTCAAACCATGACTGAAGCTCAAGCCAAAGAAGCTGACTTCTCCGTCTTTGATTTGACTAAAGTCTGGCCACACGGTAAATACCCATTGAGAAAATTTGGTAAATTCACTTTGAACGAAAACCCAAAGAACTACTTTGCTGAAGTTGAACAAGCTGCTTTCTCTCCAGCCCACACCGTCCCATACATGGAACCATCTGCTGATCCAGTCTTGCAATCCAGATTGTTCTCTTACTCTGATACTCACAGACACAGATTGGGTACCAACTACACCCAAATCCCAGTCAACTGTCCAGTTACCGGTGCTGTTTTCAACCCACACATGAGAGACGGTGCTTTCCAAGTTAACGGTAACTTGGGTAGCCATCCAAACTACTTGGCCAGTGACAAACCACTTGAATTCAAGAAGTTCTCTCTTCAAGAAGACCAAGAAGTTTGGAACGGTGCTGCTACTCCATTCCACTGGAAAGCTACTCCAGCTGATTTCAAACAAGCTCAAGGTTTATGGAATGTCTTGAAGAGATATCCAAACCAACAAGAACATTTGGCTCACAACGTTGCTGTCCATGCTGCCGGTGCTGATGCTCCAATCCAAGACAGAGTTATTGCTTACTTCTCTAAAGTTTCTCCAGATTTGGGTAACCTCATCAAGAAGGAAATTTTGGACTTGTCTCCAAGAAAGTAAGTTTCAGAATGCGATTATGACTTGTATTTGAAATTTTTAAATCTCCTCTGTTAAGTATTTTCCTTTTTTTATATATTCTACTCTTTCTTTTTTTATTATAAGTGTTTAGTAAATTGAATGTTCCTTATGAGTTATTCGTGTTGTATTGTAAATTTTTTTTAGTAGTTGTCGCGGTGACTATGACTATGATCATGACTATTACTAATGGTGGTTGTAATGTTCTTGGTGATTCATGTTAGTCATTGGTGTAAATTTCTCGCGGATGAGATTCTCACAAAAGTATATTTACACAAGCCAGAAGTTTTGCTATACAATTTAAGCAAATAGAAAGGAAAAAAAATAAAATAAAATTTAAAAAATCTTGCGCGTTTAAAAAAAAAAAAAAAAAAAAAAAAAAAAAAAAAAAATTTTTTTAAAAAAAAAAAAAAAAAATTTTTTTTTTTTTTTTTTTTTTCTAAATTAAAAAAAAAAGGACAAAAATATGTTACTTCCTAACTGATAATATTTTTTTTTTTTTTTTGTTTAATTTCTCTTTCAAATTGTTTTGTGTCTCGTGAAACTATGCAAAACCCACTAAATATGCAATTAACCTTTTTTCTGACTCTGTGTTAAGTATTGGTGTATGGGTGCGAGAAATGATCTAAGATCACGTGCACGAAATTCATATAGGTAAAATCTCTGTTTTAAGGTAAATACCAGACATCTTCAACGTAACACAAAACACTGAGGGACATTCATCTACTCTGATAACCAGAAAAAAAAACGTCCAACATACCATGTGGGCTACAACCCCTCGTGTGTGTTTGAGTGTGAATGTGCTTATATAGCTCAACAATGACCACGCCCCCCCTTGTTTTTGAAATAACCCTTATTGGATCAACGGAACCTATATAGTTTTTTTTGAAAAAATAATAAATTAATACTCACACTTGTATGCAATTGACAGAGTGTTAATTGGTTGGCCAACAAATTTGATTCTTTCAAAATTCGGCGACGCCGCCGATTACGGGTGCGTTGGATTTTTTGTTTTTCTTTTTTTTGTTTTCTTTTTCGTTTAGACAACGAAGGAACGAGTCATAATTATACGACGGAATCAAAAAGAAATTACAAAAATCGACACATGATTGTCTGTCACGTGATTCATAGAGAAAAGAAACGCGCTTCGAGATTTCTGGTGTTGATGATGTGAAACGCGAAAAAAATAAACAATAAAAAAAAAACAACAAAACTAGTCTTAGAAGTTTGACTATTTTCTTTACTCTAGAATTAGAATACTGAATTGATCAAAGAGTATGGATTTATTAGATGGAATAGAGGACTATTCGTCTACGCAGTTTCAAAAGAATGAGGGATTGGAACCTACTCAACAACAGCAGGAAGGTGAAGTAGAGGATGCAACCCAACCTTTGCTTAGTTTTGATATATCTGCAATCTCCAAGATTTTGAAGGACGATGGTGATGATGACGATGATGAAGGTGATGACGAAGGTGATGAAGATGGTATTCCTAATTTAAGCATTTTAAGTAGAGTTAACAACAGGTTAAATGGACGCGGCAATGATGATGAAGAAGATTCAACTCAGAAGATTGATGTTCCAGCACCACAATCCAAATTTCAATTATTACCACAGCTAGAAGTTGATGAAACGGAGTATAGCACTGGTAATGGCCATAGATCAGGTATACAGCCAACTCAAAAGATTTCCACTACACAAGTGATTCAAAAACCATCAGACACCACCCAAGTCATTGCCAAACCTAAATTGGACGCGACTCAAGTAATACCAAAACCAACTACCATTGATAATTTATTTGTTTCAGAGGATGAAGCTGAAGATAATGAACCTGCCAATGCACCATTATCTAAAGATGAAAGAGAAGCCAAAATTGCTCAACTTGCTGAACAAAAGCGTCTTAAGAGATTGGCGAAGGAACGTCAAGAATTAGAACAAGATTTAACTATGGGTACAATCAGTGATGAAGAAGCTGAATTGAACCAAGAAGCTAATGACACGGTGGTTTCATCTCATGGTGTCAAAGAAGGTTTATCCACTAAAGAATTAAAAGAAGCCCAAGAATTCTTAAACATTCAAAAACGTCATGTGGATATTCGTCCAGATTTCAAGAAGAAAGTGATGTTCACTAAAGATAAGCTATTGTCTGCATTTTCCGACGATGATGATGATGATGAAGAAGAAGAACAGCGCGAACAAGGCACTTCAAAAGTTTCTACAAGACAACCGTCGTCTCCTACTGTTGAAGAGATTTTAAAATCTAGTCCATTTACTTCTCCTGTTAAGGAACAACCTGAGCATATTATGGATTTGTTTCAAAAACCTATTCCCAAAGCAAAGAACCCCTTGGATGTTTATACTGAGAAACTCAAGCAACAACTTTCCAGTTCTCCAGCAGCAGGCAACACGAAGAAACTCATCAATTTAGATTCAGACTCAGATATTGATATTGTTGCTTCCTCACCAACGAAATACCGTTCCACCAATTTGAACACCACACAATCCAAATTCTCTAATCGTGCTAAAGAGTTGGACAAAATTCCAGAACTAAGCAAGGAGCAGAGGTTAATGATCAAGCAAAAGTTCTCCAAAAAGAAATTCCATAATTCTAAAAATGTCATGTCAGCTAATATACAGCAACATCAACAAGAGAATGAGTTTTTCAAGAATTTGCACAAGAAGAATATCGACCAATTGAAGTCAAATAAGATGAATGATCCAGACCATGCTATACTAGAAGAATTAGAACAGGATGAACAGACAATGACTTCCCTCTTGGAAAGAGAAATGGAAAGAGCAAGAAATATCAGAAAGAAAGAAAAGTTGCAAGAGAAAGCCAAATTGGCATTGATTGGTAAAGCATTGGGTGTTGAGGAAGATCGTGGTGATGGTGACTATGACGAAGATGTTCCAGAAAGTGATGTTGCTGATTCTGATGTTCCAGAAAGTGATCTCGGCTCTGATTTAGAAGAAAATGAAGAAGACGAAGACGAAGAAGAGGAAGTTCCTTTGGAATCCATCAAAGTAGATGAAAACTTTAGAAGTGATGATAGTTACATGTTTGGTGGTGCTGACATGGATTATGATGCGGCCAGAGAACAAATTACCACGACCATGGATGACGGCAAACAATTACAACAACAACACCACCACCATGAAAGACCACCATCGGAGTATGATGATTCTTCATTTGCTAACCAAAGCACCGAACTTTTCCAGAATTTGCAACCAAGATCAGTGCATGATGAATCCTTTATGTCAACTCAGGATGAAAGTAGTTTACAACAGATTAAACCTCCTCAATTTGACAATCTTCTTCAACTACAAACACAAACTCAAGCTGACGATATCCCTACTCAAGCAGATGATGTTGCAACTCAGAAAGATGATATAGCTACACAGAAAATTCCAAATTACAACAACAGCAAGAACATCAAAGCTACCCAAATTATTGCCAGATCAATCATTAAAGAAGAAGACGAGGATGAGGACGAAGACGATGATGATGATGATTTGGTCAACCCAGCCAATGTTCAGCGTGGACGTAAACAAGTGAGAAATAACTTGCTTGGGATTGAAGAAGAAGAAGAAGACGATGGCAATAAAGAAAGCCTTGAAGTAGTGGACGAAGAAGAGGAGAGTCCAGAAGCTATTCAACGTCGAATCAAAGAGTATGAATTAAAGATACGAAAACGTGAATTGAAATTGCGTAAGCGAAGAAAAGACATGGAGAGAAGAGGGCTTAAGGATGTAATTGAAGGTGAAGCAGAAGAATCCGAAGATGAATGGAAAGGTTTAGGTGGTATTGATGGAGAAGTATCTGATGTAGCCAATTCAGAAGATGAAAGAATGATTGATAATGACTTTAATATTGATTTGAAGAATGAAGAAGTTAGAAACAAGTTCATGGAAGATTACCAGATTAAAGACCAGAAGGAATTGGAGAAATTGTTGGACGATATTAAGAACCACCGATTGACTAAACGTGCTGGAGTTTCCAATGGCTTGGATATTGAAATCAGTGATGAAGAAGATGGGTTATTGGAAGCTTATAGAAGACAAAAACTCATGGAACAACAACAGAGGTTGTTAAAGAACAAGAAATTGTTTGAAATTTATAAGAATGAAAAATCCAAGGCTTTCTTTAACAGTCTCAAAGATAATATCGAGATAATCAAGATCGATGATAGTGAATCTGATGATGATGATGACGAAAATATCCAAGTTGTTTCCAGAAGAGAGAAGAAGAAGGTGGAAAACTCAGATACTGAGAAGGATGATGAAGATGATGACACATTGGATAAAGAGGAACCTGTTAAAAAGACCATCAAGATAGATGAAACTTTTGTGAGGAAAAAGTTATCATTCTTGTATTCTACAAATGATGACGATAAAGAATATGAAAGACTACAAAGAATGTCTGCATTTCAACACGGAGTTGCTGCTGATGACGATGATGTTGAAGATATCAAAGCATTAAAGAGTAGGAGTATTCTTAATTTGACTAGCAGGAGTAAATCCTCAACTCCAGTGGAGTCTATCACTGAAGAAATGTCCAGGAAAAGAAGTCGTGACGAAGGCGGTGATACTGATGTTGATGACAATGGTCAAGATGATGATGATTATGACGATGACATTGCTGAATTCATTCCAGCCTTCAAGAAACCTTCAGTTGTTGGTTCATTTAGATCATTCCAAGAACAAAAGGGAATAACCATCAAAGACGGTAAACAACATTTCTCGGGTGTCACAATCAGCAAACAGTATAAAGTTGTGTCAGGATCTAAAGCTTCCATCACATATATGTCGAAGAATAACAAACGACAATTGAAGAGTTTAAAGGAAAAGAAGATTGAAAAAACTATTGATCTTTCGAAACGCAAAACCAGTGGATTCTTCGATAATGCCGGGTTTGAATAATGTATAATTTCCTGAGTTGTAGTATATATTGTTAACCAAGAAATAAATAAATAAATAAATAAATAAATAACATATTTAAACTAAGAAGCTTGTTGATAGTGCCTCATTTAATGCAGATTGATCATAAGATCGAATTATTGGTTTTTTAAACAATGAACCATTTCCATGTTTGATCAGTCGAGTGTGGTTGGGACCTATTGTTAATTTCGAGAAAGATCCGTCGTTTCGTAAAGACTGGGCTTTGGTGGGTATTCGTTTTAATTGAGCTTCGTTTGGTATTGAAATAGGATTACTCTTGATTAGTTTTGATTTCTTGAGCTCTTTGATTCTAGGCGGCGTCTCAATCTTTGGGTTTCTTGTCGTTGTTGATGAGGCTTGCTCTAGTTTTGATTGGCGAAATTTCATAAAACTATCATGAAATAAAAACGAGTGCGTGGATGTAGGTGTAGATGAGGGTGTGGCAGACAGTATCTGTGGTTTATCGATATAAGAATGCAATATAGAAGATGCTGAATTTCTAGGTGTGGTGGTAGATAAATATGGTAATGATGTGGTCTGTTGCAAACCTTTTGTCTGGATAACTGCTGATGCCAGAACATTTAAAGTGGCAGTGGAAATTTGAGAGCTACTCAATTGTTTCTCAATTGGGTTATGGAACTTGTATTTCAATTTTTTGGGCATTTCCTGTGAATGAGGCGTAGGTGGGTCGGGTGTATGTGGTCTTATTAGATGTGGGAATGCTTGTTGTAAATCTTTGTTGAGATCCAATCGTGATTTTCGCAAAAATCCATTGAAATTGTCGTAATCAAACAAATTGTCATTATCATTATCATGAATATCACTGTCGTGATGGTGGTGGTGATGTTGTTGTTTATCTGGAGAATAATATGAGAAATCAGATATTATAGATACCATATCGTCATTAGCAGGGGTATTGCGTCTAGATTGGGGTGTTGGTGATTTATTGTAAATGTCATTAAGGAAAATGTCTTCATCGTCGTCGTCTTCTTGGTCATCCACATCGACATCGACATCGACATCATTGTCCATATCGTACTCATCAATGTTAATACCATCTCCATAATTATGCTTGTTGGGTAGATGGCTGACACTTATGAAATGCTTCAATCTATTTAACCTTAATATGTCAACCTCACAGTCAAAGTCCTTTAGGATATCACTTTCTGTCAACGAAAAGTCTTTAGTGGTAGATGTGGGTAACGAGTTAGATCTTGCACGAGGAACGATATGATCATAATCTGGGGTGTTGTCAATGCCGTTCTTGCCCATTAACTCTTGTGCTTCTTGTACATGACCATTATCTAAAAGATGAGAATCCAAAGTTTCGTATGAATTGGTGACACTATTTTGCATTCTTGAATGATCGTATTCTCGTGTAGATGAATCGATCGTAGTGTGTTCTGTGGCTGATGAAGTTGTTGATGCCGTGCCACTTACTGATTCGTCATATGCAATTGGGTTGATGTTATAAATGCTCGATAATCTATACCTAGACTTCTTTTTGGCAATGGATTGACTGGCAGATGATGCACACCTCATTGGTTTTAGTCTCAAGTTAGATATTGAAATCATTTTCTTAAGATCTGGAGGACTGACATGTTCCATCAGTGTAGTTTGTTCTTGCTGTTGCTCTTGCTGGTGTGGATGATGTTGCGCATGTGGCTGAACCTCGGATGGTGGAGTTGGTGGCTGTGGCTCATGGTAATGAGATGGACCATTATGAGTACTTGGATCATGTGCCACTTCTAATTTCTCTTCCTCTTCTGGGGCACAGTACTTATCATTTTGTCGTAAGTTTCCTAACAAATGGATATATTCTTGTGTTATGTGTTCGAATGTTTGTTGATTTGTGATGTTATCATTATGCAATATATTAGAATCAAAATAAAATGCTCTTTCATGTAAACTTTTAAATTCATTAAGACTGTTATTATTATTCTCTATTAGTGTCCCAATGTCGTCTATAGCTTGGTCATATTTGCTTGTTGCTTGGTTTAGGTATGTGATGGTATTGATCAAGTCATTGGATTGTGATACCGAGTCAGTCAACCTATTAGCTCGACTTTCAATCTCATTAACATATGAGAATATATGATCTAGACGTGACAGCATATGTTAGGGGTTGTTATTGGTAACTTATTTTATATGCTAATGATTTTGGTGAGTCAATGATGGTAGATGCTATTGTGATGCTGATGGAATTGATGGTAATGCAAATGAGAAGGTTATGAAATTGGGTCTGAAAAAAAAATTGTATAATAAACGAATGAATGAAAATGCAGTTGGTGTTGGTGTTGGGTTAAAGAACGAATACCTAGACCCCAAGGGATATATATATAGTGAGTTATGAATCACTTCAGATGGGACAGGAAATCAGTTTGATTTTATGTTGTTTCTACTATACACATAAAAGAACAAAAAAAACACACAAACAGAGTTGATTTAATTAGAGAATATAGCGCAGAAAAAAGAATAAATAATAATAACGAAAGTCCAAATAGGGAGAATTGTTTTCCTTTTTGGATTTTGCGACATTCAAGAAAGAAAAATTTTTTTGTTTGTTTTGGACTAAAAGTCAATTTAAAATTGACAGAGACATTGAATTTGCGACATTGTATTGTTTTTAGTAACATTTATCACCTAGGGTTACATGACAACCACGATGAGTACGTACATAAGACAGGTTAGTAGAGTAGAAGCAAAAAAAAAATACAAAGCCTAGACGACGAGTTGGGGGGTTTTTAGCTCGCTGTCTAACAATGACAGGCGTAGACAATAAGGTAGTCCAAACAAGCGTATAGTAAATGGTACTGCATATGTAGATATATAAACAAACACTGAAATAACCTCTAATGTATTACTAAATCAACAACATAAATGTAACAACATTGGTGAGGGGAGGGGGTTTTTGGCTTTTTTAGACTAGTGTTTAGACTTTTTACTATCGTGTGAGCTTACTTCTTCGCTGTCCTCTTCTGCTGATCTCTTTTTTGATTTCTTTTCTTTCTTTTCTTTCTTTTCTTTCTTCTCCTTCTTCTTGTCTTTCTTTTCTTTCTTGACAAGTTTATTTTCATATTCATCTTCTTCAGGGGCGATATACTCTTTAGCTCTTTCTTGTCGTCTGATTTCACTAGCCTCTTCTTGTTTAGAACGTTTTTCTTGTAATCTCTTCATTTCCTTTTCCTTCTTGCCCATGAAATACTCACCACTTTCAATTTGCAAGTCAATCTTTCTAGGTTGTTGAGCAGGTGGGAATGGAGTGTACACCTTCTTTTCGGCTGGTTTCTTCTTGCTGACCTTCTTTCTGGCAACATTTCTCTTCTTGAAACTTGGTAAGAATCTAGACCAGTCTTCTTCGGCCAAATCTGGGTTTTTGCTCAATTCTTGTTTGATCATTAATTCTTTGATGTAATAAATAGGATGGACGTTTTTCATACAATCTTCAACAACTCTTCTGACTTCTTTTAACCCCTTGAAAGGACCCATGGCACTGACAGTGTTACCTTGCACCAAGATATAACACTTGGTCAATAATTCCAAAGCTTTCAAGGTGTTACCATTTGGACCAACCAATCTTTGTCTTCTTTTGATAAATCTGTCTTTGTTGGCAACGAAGTTACCGATCTTGATGACGTCACAAGCGACATCGTCTTGTAAAATTTTGACGGCTTGTGGGAATGGCACTGATCTTGCTAACAATTTGATCAAATCTCTGGCTTTTATAATCATGGCAGGGTCATACGTCTTGGCGGTGGTTTTCACAGACATGGAACCTTCGACCAAGTTCAATTCACATTTGATAAAGTGTTTCTCTAAAGCTTTGGTAACGTCACTCCATATTCCTCGCAAGTATTGTTCACGGTATTTTGGGAACAAGGTCATGAAAGAGGACTCTTCAGCAAAATGTAGACCTGAACTGTTGTGTTCTGGTTTGAATTCTTCAAGAGCCCATTTGTCGATATCTGGAGTATCCCAAGGTTTATCACGGTTATGTGTGGAAGGCATAGTATTTGGGTATTTGATGATGTGGTGGTAGATGAGATGAGGTGTGTGATGTGTGATGTGTGAGTGTAAAAAAAAAAAACAGAAAAAAAAAAATTCATTCAGCAATCAACATTTTTATTTTTTTTTTTGCTGGAACAAAAGCGAAGCTCATCTCACTATAACATAATAATACACACAATATTATCAGGATGGCAATTAAGAAAGATACACGAAGCAAGGGGTCTAATGCAAAGATTGGGAAGTCCAGTAAGAAATCTACACACAATAGTCTATCTAAGTCAAAATCAATAGCAAAATCAAAATCAACTAAAGTTAAAATAGATAAGTTAAATAAGGATATATCGGAGATACACGAAGTGCAAAACCTATTAGCTGCTCATGGTACAACCAAGGATATAAGCAAAAAAACAAGAGTTTTGGATTCGATAAAGGATGACTTGAAGAAGGATGAAGAGTTGAAACAAAAGAATAAGGTGGCAGAAACTGATTTAACGAAACAATTAGAATTATTAACTGATATGGGGTTATGAGGGAAAAGGATCCAATTTGGAAAAGCTGGGCTTGTATAGATAAATTATTTGTAATGTAAGATTGATATTTGGTATTTGAAGAGTATGTAAAATGTTGTAAGTTTCATATCGATCTGAAGAATGTGTAAATAGTTATGAGTCGTGGAGAATTTTCAGTTGGCTGGTTCACGTGCTTAGAAAAAAAAAATAGGTAGTGTGTGTGTTTTACATACTGTGACACCGCACTACTTTGTTTTTATCACAGAATTATTACGAATTTTAATTAAAATCAATCATAATGGTCTGAAAAAAAATTGATATCACTTGAGTGGTGTAGTATAGAGTGAACGGAGCAGACGCGTGTAGCGTGCAACGCCCATTAAGGAACCCAGAGTAGTTATTTAATTACGAGAGGGACGAGTAAACAATGAAATTGAAATCGTCTACATAGAGAACAATTAATTCCAGACCCATACCTACCAAAAGATACACGTCTACCGTCTACCACCTACCGACTAATGTATCAGACGAAAATTTTCTAAATTTTCTTTTTTCTTTTAATTGAACATCAAAAGGATGATCACGCCTAAAGAGATCTTCAAGTTGCTACCGGTGTTAAAAACCAGTATGAGAGAGAGGTGAATTACAACCATTGGTTAGAACAATACCATCACTCGTATGGCTGTCAAATACCCTGAAGGGTCGGTTCGAAGAGTGTCTCGAGAAACAATATAGCAGGCTAAAACTCTCGGTAGATGGTCAAAAAAAAATATAGAGCAATGTGCATAATAATAGAGGTGCCCGATATAGTATTTGGGATACTGGATTCTATCAAAATTCAATCCAAATGGGCAGAGGGATTCCCAAAACGGTATAATTATTGAAAGGGGGATTGTTAAAACATGCGCGTTTTGTGGTGTGTTCTGAGGCTGTAATATTTGAAAAACGACACGCGTTTTGTTTTTATTTACAGGAACTAAAGCACAGGAAAATTTTTTTTTTTTTTTTTGTATACAAAATTTATTAGGTTTCAAAATTTATTTTATTTTTAAAATTTTTTTTAAGGCTGTAGACGATCAACACCTTTGCACACACACACACACACATATTAGTATTAATATTAATATTACAGCTGAAACTCGATATAATTTTTTTTTTCTTTCATTTATTAATTTCAATCATTCCATCATTAAAAAATTTTTTTGTTTTTTGTTGTTTTTATAAATAAGTTTTACTTTATTTGAATATTATCACCAATTTATAATTCAGAGGTATATTTTGAATCGTTTGTTTTTACTTCCAAGTTGAATTGCTAGATACCCTAAAGAATTGTTTACATTTTCTTCCCCCATTACATAACTCATAACACAACAAAAACAAACACAACAACAACAACAACAACAATTACCACAATTACCGATTTTCACTTCCATTCGTTACACATTTAATTTCAATACCCAATAAAATAACAAAAACACACAGACATGTCGCCTACAAGACAAGCATCTATAACGTCGTCCATAATGTCAACTGCCGGAGAGCGTAATCATCCTCAAAATATTGGACCTTGGAAATTGGGCAAAACTTTAGGTAGAGGGGCTACAGGAAGGGTGTTGTTAGCCACCCATCAAACCACTGGTCAAAAAGCTGCCGTGAAAGTTGTTTCCAAGTCAGAACTACAAGATGACGAACATGATAAAAACGGAGACGGTTTACCTTACGGAATTGAAAGAGAAATTATTATCATGAAATTATTGAACCATCCAAATGTCTTGCGATTGTACGATGTTTGGGAAACATCAAAGGCTCTTTACCTTGTGTTGGAATACGTTGAAGGTGGTGAGTTATTCGATTTATTAGTTGAACGTGGTCCATTGGGTGAGGCTGAAGCTATCAAATATTTCCGTCAAATCGTTTTGGGAGCTGCTTACTGCCACGCTCTTGGTATATGTCATAGAGATTTGAAGCCAGAAAACTTGTTATTGGATTCCCAATTGAATGTTAAGATGGCTGATTTTGGTATGGCTGCATTGGAAAGCAATGGCAAATTATTAGAAACATCGTGTGGTTCTCCTCATTATGCCGCCCCTGAAATTGTCAGTGGATTGAAATACCACGGTGCTGCTTCCGATGTTTGGTCTTGTGGGGTTATACTATTTGCCTTATTAACCGGTAGATTACCATTTGACGACGAAAACATCAGAAACTTGCTTTTGAAAGTCCAAGCCGGTAGTTTTGAAATGCCTACCGATGAAGTCAGTAGAGAAGCTCAAAATTTGCTCTACAGAATGTTGGAAGTCGACCCAAGCAAGAGAATTACTACCGAAAGAATATTAAAGCACCCATTGTTGACCAAATACCCAATTCCAAATGAAGATTTGATTAGTGAGAAATCATTGCCTCATCCACAAACCGCTTATAAGTCTTTGGGATCAGTGAAAAACATTGACAAACAGATTTTGGCCAATTTATCTATCTTATGGAACGACAGACCACAAGAAGAAATAGTGCAGAATCTTTTAACTGATGGATCCAACCCAGAAAAGACATTCTACGCTTTATTAATGAGATACAAGCACAACCACGATGATAACTCCAGTGCCGGACCAAAGAAATCCACCAGTTTCTCCAACAAGATTCCACGTAGCTCATCCAAATACAGCATAAACGGAACCCCAAGAAAAAAGAGAACTAGTCAGATTAGTGCTTCTAGACCAACTTCTTTTCTGTATAAACCAAATGCAGGTTCCAGTGCAGTCAACAATAGGAATTCGCTCGTTAGAAAATCAGCCACACCATCAGTCAACAACTCGCCTTACAAATCACCTTATAGATCTCCAAGAAAGTCTCCTCGCAAGTCACCACACAAGAGATACTCATACAGTCAATCACCAACGAAATCACCATATAGAAGGAGATCCCAATACCAAAGACCACTTGATGATGAGCCATTGAGAGCCATACCTAGAAACATTTACAATGAAATTGTGGATGCTCAAAGCAATTACTCACTACCTCCATCAATCCCTCCTTCCTTGCCATCTAAAGATTCTCGTTATGTGATTGATCAACGTCAACCACCACTACCATCACAACCTGGTCAACAACAACAACAGCAGCAATCATACCAACAGTTGACTGAAGTTCCAGAAAACCCAATTGTTGATGAAAAACCAGACTTGATGCAATCTGCAAAAATCTCACCATCCAAAAGAAGCTCCATGATTGGTAGAAGTGGTACTAAGAGAATGTCCAAGAGAAAATCAATCCGTGCCTCCATGACAACTGGGTTGAAGAGAAATTCAATAACCATGAAATTATTGTCTACATATGCCAAGTTGGCTGGTGATGATGATTGGGAATATATGGATAAACAAACCAAGAGAACTTCCGCAACTTTTGCTACCTTGTGTGACAAAATCTTCAACCAAGAAGATTACAATGAGGATGAAGAGCAGTTGGTTGACCCAGAAGAAATCCAAGCTAAAGAATATGAAAGGTTGATGGAAATTGAAAGGAAGAAACACGAAGCTGAATTGAAGGCTAGAAGAGAGTTGGAAAAGAAGAAAAAGAGACAAAAGAGAAGATCTATCTTGAGTTCCAGGAAATTGAGTATCATTGTTAAGAATGACGCTGATCCAAACAATAGTGAACACGAATTGGTTGAAGAAGAAATCAAACAACCAAAACGTCAATCCAAGAACCTTGCTGCCTTGAGAGCATTATCTGAAGGTGCTCATGAAGGACAAGAGTTGACTATGGAAGAGGTTGAAAATTTGAAACGCAGATCGGCATCTCAACCAACTCCAAAGAGAAGACTGACCCCTGTATTGACCAGAAGACCAGTTTCTAGGTTGGATCCATTATGGCAAGCACATGAGAATGAGCAAATTGAAAAAGCCAAGGATGCTTTGGAACAAGAATGGAGAGACGCTCAGAAGAGAAAGTCTACCGCCAGTCGCAAGAAGGCTAATAGAGAATCCATGATTTCGGTTATGGATGATATTGTCGAAGAAGGCAACCATGCTGGTGGTAGAAGGGTTTCCCGAGACTCTTATTATGAGAAACAAGTGGATTACGAATTGCCTGAACCAACAGTTGACGAGTCCAATTTGACTGATGATTACATGACAGAAATTAGAAAATCTAGATTGTTGAATAGTCAGTTGAATATCAAGGGTGCTTTGAATGACAAGAAACAGAATGATCCACAAACCCTCATTAGCAACGTGAAGATTCCAAATGTCACTAGGAAATCAAGAAATTTCACAAATTCCAACAAGAGATTGTCAGTATTGTCCATGTATTCTACCAAAGAGTCGTACCGTGACTTGAGTTCCATAATCAATTCCAAGGACGATAATGATCTTGATGATGTTAATAAACCTGCATTAAGAACAAGTATTGCCGACAGATTAGATAAGACTGGTTATGCTAGAGAAGATGATGCTGATACAGATGGTGATGAGAATTTGTCTGTCATTGATCTTGATGAGCAATTGGCAAGCAAAAGATTATCATACTACGATGCTTCTGATAACAAGAGAGCTTCACGTGCTTCAACTACCAAACGCTACAATGTCGGGAACCATTCTACTGGTCAAAGACCTAAGTCTAAAGTTCCAGACTTGCCAAGAAATGATTATGATGATACATTTGTTAGCAACAGCGATGAAGTGCATAAACGTAGATTCAAATCTATGGTTTCCGACGAGTCCAGTGAATCAGATGACGTGTTTGATAAGATCAAATTGCCGGAAGGAAAGTCTACCAAGTCTTCTATTGATGCTTTGGCAAATGGAACCTCGACCAATGGTCACAGACGTCCATCAAATAGAAAATCACAGCCTGGTAAAGAAATGTTGGTTCCTAACCTTGCTGGTGATCATTCTCAACCAATGCCTAAAGTTCGTGGACAAGACAACTATAACGAAACCATTCCACCAACTCCTCCAACTCATCATGATCCAAAGAGACCATTGGATGATAAGACTAATTATCCAACAACAGCTGAAGTAGAGACAAAGAGAAAAGGTTCATTTTTCAGAAAACTTTCCTGGGGTTCTAAGAAGACAGTCGAAAATGCCACTGCTCCTGTTCCTCCTACAACCACTGTCCCTACAACCACTACTTCCCAACCTCAACCTCAACCTCAACTGCAATCACAGTCTCACAATCCTCGTCCAGCTCCACCGCCTCCTATCAAACCTGCTACCAATAACAACAGAGGAAATTCTACCAACAACCAATTGCCAAGTCCACAGGATTCCAAAGAAGAGAAACCAAAGAGTTCATTTTTCAGATGGTTTTCCTCTTCCAACTCACCTTCTGCTGACGATATCAAGAGATTTAACACCATATTGCCAAAACATGAAATGTCCACTGCCTTGTTTGCTTTATTGAAATCATGGTCGAATTTCGGATTGAAAGATTTGCGTAACGACCAGGTGGGTTACAATATCACTGGTGCCATTTCAAAACATAATTCATTCAACTTGAAGAGTTGTAAATTCAGAATCAAAATCAACCAAAGAGAAATGGGACAAAAATCAGAAATTGTTTGTGTTAGAGTTAAAGGATCAAAGGCTACCACCAACACCTTGTTTGCAGAAATCGAAAAGGTTTTATTTAAAGAAGGCGTTTTAGATAAATAAAATAGACTTGTACAATAGCGTAATATTTGTTTTTATTAGATTAATTAATTATATATTTATTTATATATAAAGATGTTCATTAATATTGATTCCCTTCTCTTCCTCTCCCTTAGATCACACCTGTAGGTTATTCACGTTTCAGGATCTTCATTGGATTCATCGATTCTTTCTAATTTACTGTTTGTTCTTCCAGTTAATTTGCTAGGAATATAGGTTGGTCCAATAGTATCAGTGAAATTTCCTATTCCCCATTGTGTGAGCATTGCAATAAAAGCAGTAGCCAATACCACTTCCACATCTACATTCTGCTGATCAACCAACACTTCAAAATCCAATTTGAATTGTCTCATTAATTTAACCTTTGCAACTCTGGTTCTACTTTCTTCAACCCCACCATTTGGATTGATCACCTTCTCCAAGAATCTGTTTGTTGAAGACCAAGAATATTTACAGCCATCATTAAGGTAAAAGGATCTAAACATCCCACTCATCCCCCAATCTTTGAATATCATTCTGTGACTCAAATTAGGTTTGTTGTGGAAATTGATGGAACGATCAGTTAACCCAATTTTCAAAGTAGCAATTTCTTTACGTTCGGGGAAAGTCAACATCCTCCATATTGGAATGAATGCACTCAATCTTTCAAAAGAATACATCTGTTCACCAAATCCATTGAACACTCTAACCAATCGGTTTTTATCTTTTCGGTCCTGACGGACAAAGAATGCAACAGGGTATTCTGTCAATGGAGTGACAGAGGCATTGGAAAAATTCACCTCCAATATATCTGAAAGATTTAACAGTTCCAAAACAGCTGATCCTATTGTCAAGGAAGTTGTAAGACCTCTAACTGAAGTTGACTGGACTATATTGTTCATTTATATATATATGTAAATATATCTCCCCCCTCCTTAGGAAATATTGAACAAAGGTGAGCTTTAAGACAAAACAAATTCGGTCAAAATTATAACAGCACCAAAGTAAAAACCCCCCAGAAAAACACGGTAGGTTGTAAGGAAGAAATATGCTTTAATTAGCTAAAAGGAATTCCAAAAATAAGCAAAAATAGTAATTGAATGTTAAATGAATCTACGAGAGAAGCTTTTATTCTGGTTTTTTATTTTTTTTTAGAAAGTGTTGTGCTGGATATAATCTAATTTTGATTGCAAAAAAAAAAAATACAACAGATCAATAATTATTTTTTGGTATGCTCGCGTGCCAGCAGCTCTACATTTTTTTTTAGGTTTAAAAATGCAACCTAATACATAATGTTTTGTATTTTTATTCTTATTCACAAACCCGCCCTATACTCTACAATTGCAATCTATATACCGTGGATTATTTAGTTGGTAAATCTTAATAAATACCCCAGACGTCTTCACATCCGTGACAGAACTTAGAGCATGCAACGGAAGCAGACAATGGATAGTCGGAAAGACCGATTTTTTCATCCACGAATTCATCAGCGAAATTATCTTTACCTCTGGCCATGGCACCAACAAATACACATATACTTTCGTCTTCGTCTAAGGTGCCGACATAATCTTGAACACGTTTGATTTCAGCATCAAAGGATAAAGTGACCTTGCGGCATTTTGTAGGCAAATGATCAGTAATTGGGTTTTTGATAACCTTCAAAAGAACCTCTTTGGAGTTCTCCGAACGAATACTTAATTTGTGCAATAATTGAACCATTAAACCAGAGAATCTTTTGAATGTTCTTGGGATTCTGACACTTGGGTTGACTTCTACCAAAACACCTCTTGCAGTTTGAATGTAGACTTGTAGTTTACCAGCTTTGTTAATTGGAGAATCCAACAATGTCAATAAACATTGATGGGTTATATCTGGTCTAGCTTCGGCTATATCTCTGCCCATTTTTCTCAACAAACCTTGATGATCATCACAGTTTAATAAAGCAAATCTATCACCTCCTTGTCCACCAGTATTCATCTTGTAGGTTTCTAAACATGCTTGAGATAACACAACAATCAATCTTTGGGTGTTTTTATCACGAGAAGAAAGTGGAGTAGGTTGAACAGGAACAAGAGATGCAGGTTGTACAGATGATTTTGATTTATTTGCTGGGGCGCTGCTGTTGCTGTTGTTACCGCTGTTACTGCCTTCGTTGTTATTGCTTGGTTTTTCAGACTTGGAACTCTTATTACCGTTGGTTTGCTGGGAATTTGAACTAGATTCAGCCATTGTGATTATCTTTAATTTAATAAAATATAGGAATACAGGGTCTTAGTAGTATCTAGTCAATAGATAATATGTGACTTCTTGTAGTAGATTTGATATTCAGGGTAGTAAATATTAGAAAGCAAAAAAAAAAAAATTTTCTTTTCGGATAATAAACTTTTTTTTTTTCCAATGAGCTCTTGTTAGTGCAACCGAGAGACAGAGAGAGAATATATTAGGGGTGAAAGATGAAGCACAAGAAGGAGTCAATATATTGTGTAATGAACTAATAAGGGAAGGCACTGTTGATTTCCAAGCTTAATATTGATAGGAGAGTTTAATCATTTCTGGGAATAATGACAACAGAAGGTGTTTCTATAGTGGTACATTGAAAATATTAGGTTTATGCTTTTTTTTGCAATTGGTAGTGCTGCTCTACGTGCCTATTGAAAATCTGTATTTATGAGTTTGTCTCAGCTAAAAAAAGTCGTTCCAATATTTCTCGTGTAAAGTTGAGAAAAATTTCAGTAACCAAAATGTGTAAGCATTAGGCAAGATACATATATATAAGCACACACGTACACGTCAAACATATACGCGATAATTATGCAAAGGTGACGATGTCCAATTCAGATAGCGATTTTGACGACGATGACGACGTCCTATTACAAGACGTTCTATACGGACGGACTCAAGTACCAGCAGTGATAAGCACGCAAGCTACTACCGCACAAACACATAACAGACAACCAATTATCACCACCACCCACACCACCACAACACAATCGAAACCTACTATTCTAGATGATAAAGTACAGGCAAGATTATTCCAAGCAGATGGAGAAATTGCTACTTTACGTGCACAATTATTGCAATTACAGAATCAAAAGCAGAAAGAAGTCACCGAACTAGCAGACTCGTTCCAGACATTCAAACAGAGCAGTGAAGACCAAGTGGCTCTGTTAAGGAGCACTGTGCAACGATTGGAGGATGAAAAAAGGTTTTTGAATAATGAATTGATAGCTACAAACCATCTAAAGCGACGAAAGACAGCTCAAGACAAGTTTATACCTAGTAACGAATCAGTTCCACAAGTTGATAACAACAACAACAGTAATACCACCAAGGAATCTATTGCTTCAGCAGAGACAGAACAAGAAATACTAGTACCAACACAATCATCACAACCTGAAATTCCACGAAAACCCGTTCAGAAAATCGTCAAACTACAAAATGATTCATCGTTGCTCATAGACCAATTGTGGAACCACAGTATCATTGGCAGCAAGAGAACTTCCTTTGAGTATCTAAGTAAAGTTTGTCTCGATACTGACTTGGAATTGAGTTCTGGGTTGAAGATATTGAAGCGAACAGCTATATCTTCAAGCATTGTGGAATTTTTAATGATCAATAAGAATAGCAGACTAGATAAACTAATTGAAAATTTCACGCTATCTTTAATCCAGCTAATAGAGAAGTTGTTGAAACTGAAGAATATCATAAGCGTACCATTCTTGGTTTCCTTAATTCATTGCTCCATTAGCTTTAGACCAGCAGCACTTACAAAATCATTAGTGTCACAATTATTGAAACGAGTGTCAAAAATAGCTGAAGGGTGGGCTTTTTTGTTGGATTCGAATTTGGATGAAGATGATCTTGCCAACTACCACGAAGTGCCGTATCAGGTGATGGTTTTGGAGAAATTTATTTTTATATGCTGTTTGGATTTGATTGAACGATTAGTTACAGTGTCAACTATATTTGAACCCGAATTTATCAAAGCCATATGGCAGAAACATATACTATCGCAGGTATTGGTCAAGTCATGTTTACCAGAAAACTCCGAGAGATTCAAAAACACAGTGCAAATAAACGTGGTATTCAACATCGTGGAGATGCTAGTTGCGTCGGTTACAGAAGATACATTTGCTTTCAACGAGCCCAGGTTGGATGAGAGTATCATCAGCTCCTTGCTCAAGGTATTTTTGATTGACATACCACTACGACAAGATTTCATGGTTTATGGGTTAAACAGAATTCTAGGCAACAATTCCGATTTTCTTAAAGTTGATTCTGTGATTCCCGTTGATCATGACCATTTGAATAATTATCTAGTAGTGCTTCCACAACCAATTCCTTTCAATATATCCACCCTACCACAGTATGAAGTCGATATGAATCACGAGTACCATTTGTTCACATTAAGGATCAAAGTAGCACAACTATTATTGGGACTCATAGTAACCAAACAGACATTTGATTTCTTGTACCACAAGGAGCACTTTAAATCAATGATAAGGGTAATTGGATTTGAACAAAACTTCATAGCCAGGTATCCACGTTCAAAGCATATTCATTTGCGTTTACAGTTGATTGGTATACTTGTCAGAATAATAGACTATCTAACACAAGATTTGCGTGAAGCCAGTGAATTGATATACGGAGAACAAATGTATGAGATGTTTGTTGTATTTCTGAGAATAGCATTTGGAGCAGATTCTTTATCAGTAGAAGCTCAGGATTTGTTGACCAAAATCAGAGAACAACTTCAATTTGTCAATTTACCAGTGTTTAATAAATGGTGTGAAACAAGAGCAAAGGAATTGAATCATATAACACCAGTGACGACGGCAACAGAATCACCAACCACAACTACAACTACATGTACGGCGACGACTAGCGGTAAAGCAATAGCTACATTAGAGAGTGATTTTGCCAATGGGTTAGAATTCCCTTATGAATCAGAGACTGTGGAATTGGCTAGAGATATATTGAACCGATTCGTAGATCATGATGAAGCAGATAATTTATACTTCAATATGAACCCAGACCAAGATGGGTCTGATCAAGAGATGGATTTCGCATAGGTTTATATACACTTACAATAAAACAGAACAATAACAATAACAATAACAAAAACAATTGTAATATCGTCGGCTTCTTGTAAGAAATTTTCACATTATGATACAGATTTTTTTATTTTGATGTATACGTTAAATAAACTCTTCCATATATAACCGACTAAAATTAAACAATTGGATAATTTGAAACCAAATAAAAAAAAACATGAAATAGAACTTGAAATGCAAATGCAAATGACAAGACAAAATTGGAAAATTAATGACCTATGGTCTCAAAGTACTTGGGGAATTATCTAATTTAATCAGAAGTGGATTGAGCTTTGGCAACACCAGTTTGGAAACCGTTCTTGAATCTTCTGGTAACGTGTTTCAAGTATTGCATTCTACCGGTACCAGTAGTTCTTCTTCTCTTAGCTTTCAAGGCCCAGTTGTGAGATCTCATTTTAGCAGCTGGGTAACCACAAGAAGAACAGGTCTTCTTTTGGACGTGGAATGAACGACGACCACATCTGTTACACAAGGTGTGAGATTTGTTGTGACGTTTACCTAAAGATGGAGTACCCTCTAAATTAAGATTGTATTGTTAGTATATTTTTCGAATCTTTTGAGTAATAGTTAGATACTTCTACAAGATCCTGGATGGACATGGTGTTTGACTTTTTCCCTCAATAGTTGGAATAATGATGACTTTCATATCATTTGTAACATGTCGTATTGTATTGAACGCTTTTCCTCATCTCTTCATTTGATAATTTTTTTTCATTTGATGTTGTTGATTAATTGATTGACTGATTGATTGGTTGAATGGCATTCACCGCTTGTATGACACCAAGTCTATCTCATCCGTTTGATTCATCGTAGAATATATCCATTTATACTAATAATTATAATGATATCTTCACATACTACCCATTGTTGATTATCTATTATTTGGTTGATTAAAGCAAGAAAGAAAGAAATTTTCAGTAAGTATTGAAATTTTTTTTTTCTCGCCCTCTAACAAAAATTTTTACTACAGAGAGTGTGTGTACAGAGCCTACTAGGTTCAGTGCGAAGGTCTCTCACGTATTAGAGAGGAGTTTGTTAGTATAGTGCGACAGCCAAAAGAAAAAAATAATGTATGGGGACTATATAACCTGTAAAAAAATATTTACAGGTAGTGCGCACTAAAAAAAGAGTAGTGTTTTGAACCATCACGTGGTGTATTATGAAATTAGGGCTACAACCCTGGAAGTTAATTTCTCGTTTGCAAATCGTACACAAAACAATTTTATTTTATTCTGGAGCTAAATAAAATATGTCAGAGCGTGTCGAATGTGAAGGAGTGGCGAACATAAAGAGATCTTTATAATGAAATTCACCAACTTTGATTGTCTCTTCAATAGAATATACTCATCATATACACCAGTTCCATATGGATATGGTTTACATACACCAACTTCCAATAGAAACTAATAACTATTTGATTGGTGACGCGGTTGCGAAAGATTGGCAAAACATAAACAACACGAATTTTTTTCTCTCTCTCTCTCTCTCTTTCTCTCCCGTCATATTACACAGAATGACACGCCCAAAATATGGAATGTTGTGTGGTTGTGTGTGTGGTTGTTTATTTTTTTTGTTTTTACAACTTCAAAGTGTAAACAAGATTAACCTCTTCAGATTCTTTTTTTTTATTTATTTGTTCTATCAATAGTAATAAAAAGTCCACTGCAATTAACCCTTCCTCAAACAACCAAGGAGCATGTCGAATTCTAATTATCAATTCCCTCCGTCGTCACCGTTACTTGATGATTACATTTACCAATCGTCAAAAGACCCTTTTGGTTCCGGTGTTGTTACTGGCAATAACAAAGCCAAGCTTGCTGAGGCAAGAGTAGGACGTGAAGAGTACCCAACTCCAAATCCATCATCGTCATTATTCCGTTCTTCTTCACCAGCTAGAGAAACTATCACTGAAACTGATGTTTTTAAACCAAAACCAGTAGACAAACCACAACAACAACAACAAGAAGCTGCACCAAAGGCTAACATCAATTCCGATTTTAATGTGTTAAACCCAGATAAAGCAGTGGTTAGAATTCCGTTATTGGATACCCATTCCCACTTTTCAGTTGGTAGATCATCCCGTAGTTGTGAATTTGCCCTTAATGCTACTGATGCCAGGATTTCCAGAGTGCATTTGAAAATAAGTTATAATTCTCAGCAAGTTATCTTAACTTGTCTTGGTGCCAATGGTGCTGGTGTAATTATTCCAAAACCTTGTTTTGTTTATGCTACAAATTCATCCAATAATTTCATTGTTTTGGAAAACACAACTGGCGAACCATTGGATACTAAACATCATCATAATTTAAGCAAATCCATCAAGTTAGATTATAACCATACTGAATTTTTTATTCAAAGAGGTGAAACTATTACTATGCCTAAGTTTCAAAATATCTTGTTGCAAATTTCCAATAACGTTGTTTTGTTGAATCCTAATGATGTCGATGAAGAATTAACTGATGATGAAGCTCCTGTCTTGCTTGAAAATCGTGAAATGAGTTTGGAGTTAGAGAATGATAACAAGGTAGTTGCTAATGCCCCAGTTGCACCTGGTGTTGCTTCGACAGAAACTCCATTGATGAAAATGGTTAATCTGTCACTTCCAAACACTCCTTCAAAACCTAAATCATCTATTCAAATTGCACAAGAAGAAACAGAAGCCATGGAAGATGAACAACCAGAATATACTCCAAGTAAAGATCCATCACATCCACCACATTCAGTGACCCCACAAGAACCATCCACACCAAAGCCTGAACAATTGAAATCAAAGGAATCATCCACAAGTACTTTCAAGATATTCCAAGATGAGTTTAGTATTCCTGCACGTTCAACTTCCACATCACCATCCAAATCTCTCTCTCATACACATTCCCACTCCCATTCTCACTCTCAATTACAATCACCAGATCAACATGCTCATATTTTGGCTGACAAGACAAACATTAAAAGAAGAGCTACATCTGAAGAACCACAACCAAAGAAGAAAAAGAAAGTTATTAAAAAACAACAAACTCCAGAATTGGATACCTCCGTTTTGGAATTACCTGATTTATCAGAAATTCAAAACATTTTACTTAATCATTTAGCGTTTTCAAGATTAAGTTCAACTCCAGCATCATTTTTAAATACCATCAGTGTATTGACATCTAAATTGTCATTATCACAAATCAGAGCAATATTACATAATTTGAAATCTATTGGGGTGATTTATCGTCAAGGTAAAGATGCTGCTGGTAAGCCATTGGAAGAAGAATATTATTACATGCCTGAAAATGATGATGATAACCAAAGGAAATCATTGGTTGCTAATGTTAAAGGTCATGGTGGGTTGAGATCTTGTAGAAAGACTCACAAGCAATATTATTGGAAGAAACCAGCTCCAATTAAGAAATAATTTACATTTGATTGTTGTTCCATTGTCGTTTTCTTTTCTTTTCTTATTTAAATTTTTTGTATATTAGAGTTGACATATATATTATATTGTATGACTATCACGTATTAATTAATGGTATTGATATTTGGACATATCTCCTGTGCTTGGGTAATAACTTGAAGATGTATTAATACACCTCTGCACAGTATAAGGGTTTGATAAAGGATACCCGTATTCCTGTTTTTGTTTATCTGACAATTCATGAGGACTACTGATACGTACATCTCGTTGGATATAAGTAGCAGCATCACTGCTGTCATTATCGTCTGTTGTTGTTCCACGTCGTTTGGCATTCCATGTGCGTATACAGATAATAACAAACCCAATAAGTATTTGTAACAACCATAAACCAAGTAACCCCAAACTGATATACAATTCCAACCATATAGAGCTCTTGTAAACGTCTAGTAGTTTGTTCACATTGTTTAATATTGAATGTGGTTGAAGGAACTTGATTTCCAGTAAATCTTCAGCAAAATCATCTCCCAATAAAGGTATGTCGATTTTCAAATTCTTATTCATCCAAGTTAATCCAGACTCTACTTTTTGTAATTTTCTTCCAATGGTACAATAAACTATGGTATCCACAGCACCATGAAATGGAGTCTTGCCAAATATACCAGTTAATGTGTCATTTAAATTATCCATAAAGTCCACAATCGTTGTATTTATAGACAGCGATGTTTCTCTGATGTTGCCAAACAACTCATCATTCACATCTGTTTGTGTGTCATTAATGTAATTGTTCATGCCTCGTATATAATTAGTCACGGGACCAGAAGTATCATTCCCTTTAATCAGAAATGAGTCAATATTATTATTCAACGAAGATTGCACGGAATTAATTAGAATGAATTGTAAAACAACCGCAAGTACACCCATTATTCCGAAAAAGAATACATTTCTGGCTGTTTTACTAAATAAATAACTGAACATCCATAAAAATCTATCATTCATCTTGTAACCCATTCTCTTCTCAATGGTATACAAGATAACATTATTGTAAATATTGTAATGGTTACGGAACAGCACTTCTTGAGCAATTTCATGTTCGTGGATAAACTTATCCATACGTTTCCATTCTCTCCATTCCACAAAGGAAACATATATTATTGATGCAAGCATGGCTATCATAAGTCCAATAAAAATCCATTTACTAATAGTTTGAACAATTTCTACTAACTCACCTTGTATCTCTTCTAATTTGTTCATATCTTTTAAACATTCATTTTTGAAATTAAGGGGAGTTGGTGCCGTGTTTTTAAATGTGAAATTCTGTTTCATGACATCTAATTTCTTGACTATTAAATCGAATGGAGCAGCAACCACAGTTTGGGTTCCATTATCTAACTTTGATAACTCTCCTAAACTGATATGTCTAGCGTCGTCGATTTTATCAAGCACATGACCAGGAATCATAATTTTGTTTTTCAATTCCCCAAGAGTAATGTTTATTTGTTTTCCGTATTCTGTTCCCTTTGATTGTTTCCCCGTGAAAAACAGTCCAATGGTATTAAAACCCGTTACCACATCATTAAGAAATTGGGATAATCCTTGTAATGAATTCTCAATATCATTGGTAGCAGATACCACAGTTGCATTGACAGCTTGTATGACTCCTTCACTTGCTTCAAAGGCAAATTCAGTGGTTCCTTTGACGACTGCATTTAATAAACAAATATAGGTTCCCAAAAACAACTCAACGACAAACATTGCAACTTGTTTGAGAGCTTTAAGGAATAAAATAATAGATACCAAACCAGACATTTCCACTGCTTGTAGGTTTTTGACGACCATTTTATGAACAGTATTTAAAACAGGTTGAACTTCATCATTATCACAAACTGACCTGTCCAACAACTCCAGGGATAGGTTTTTCACTAGCGAGTTTTCTAATATTATTAGTTTGATCAATATTAATAGTAGCAAGATGGCATATTTATTGAGATATGACTGAGATAAGATTTCAGTTAGGTTAAGGTAGTTTCTCGACATTTCCCACTATGGCCCTACAAGCATCGTAGGTTTTGGTTTTTTTGAAATAGAAGAGTGGATGGTGATATTTATGTTAAACTCATTATGGTAGCGAAAAAATAGTACAATTCTGAAACACTACTGAAACGTTGATGTTGCAACAAGATTGGAGAACAAAAAAAAGAAACTAAAACAAAATCAAAAAAATCAAAAAAAAGTCTTGGAATATAACAAATTACTTCTAAAACAGAAATAAAAAAAGAAAAGTCAGATGAATGGGTGTGTAGTAGTCATTCTTTTAATGTCAGTCTGTTTCTCATGATTACAAACCTTGCCGTGTTGTAGAATGTAAATCTAAATATTGTGTGGCTCTAGAAGAATTAATATCGTGTACCAGTGCTCAATTTCTGATTTTTGATTTTTTTTTTTTTTTGTTCTTTTGGCTTTTGGCTTTCTGTCAAGGAGACAGCGAAAAAAACGACAACGCCATCAACAACAATAACAACAATCATCATCACGCTAGTTGAGACGTGGACCAACCCAACCAACCAGTCAACAAGTCAACTAATCAAATAATTCATATATAATGTCAGACGCAGAAAATAATAACAACCCAGACACTGGTTCTGGAGATGTCAAAGATGAAAAGAAAACCGCACACATTAACTTGAAAGTTTCCGATGGAAACAATGATATTTTCTTTAAGATCAAACGTAGTACCAGATTTGATAAATTGATGGAAGCATTTTGTAAAAGACAAGGTATTGATCCAAGTCTTAAACGTTTCTTGGTTGATGGTACTAGAGTCGATCCAAAACAAACACCAGATGATTTGGAATTGGAAGATGGTGATACCATTGAAGTTCACAATGCACAATTGGGCGGTTGTTAGCCATGATTGAGAGGTGTCAAGATCAAGGGTTCGTGTATTATAATAAATATATATTTGTTTCTTTTTTGAATAAAGTTGTAGTTTCAGAGAGTGATTCTTATTGGGTAGAATATTTGTAGAACTGTTTCCGGAGAGACCGGTTTACAGGATGTGTTGGGTATAATCGTTGTGGTTGAGGGAAACTGACACTATATTGACAAGGAACTGATATCCACTCTGATTTCATGATGATGTTTTGCTATGTCAATAAACAAGGAAAGAAATTACTATTACTATACCAACAAACGATAGAGTATAATAATAATATTCATGCTAGATGGGAAATGATGTTAGTAGTACCACTATATGGTTCGTCAAAGTACCATTACATAGTACTGAGGTGAAGAAGAACAAGAAGAAGATAACAAGTGTATTTTAATAGAAAACTAGGATTATTATTTTTTTGTATACTAAATGTCCACGTGACTACTAACTTTATCCACATTGAATAAAGATTGGGCTATACGCAAAATGTTTTCCATTGTATTGTCTTAGAGTTGAAATGCACTATGATATAATATTTTATGGGCTCCTGAACATAGCAAACCAACACTTATTTTTTTACACATCTATTAGGGATATAAAATTATGATGGGTGGTACCTCGGATGATCAAGGGGACAACATTGGGAATCGTAATAAACCAAGGTGGTCATTTAAATAAATGATAATCAAGGGTACACAACACAACATATCATTCAATAATAATAATCAACTCCTTAATACACAGTTGATTCATCCTAACTCCGTTGGAAATACAAATCGTACGAGTTGCAAATACCCAAGTAAGAAATGTTACAATTCTATTCCGCGGTAGAAATTGGAACTGAGTTCCTTATTCACCCGAAAGAATCAGACGACACAAAATGAAACGATAATAAAATATAAAACTTACTATGCAATTTATCTTGATTCGGACCTACATGACCGAAAAAGGTAGGAATTTTCATCCCAAGGATGTGATTGTGAAAAAAAAAAAAGAAAGTAATAATAATAATGATGATGTGTTGTGTTGTGTTGTGTTATGTGGTTCCATTTTTTTTTTATTTGGCCGTTGTTAATAATTTTTCATAGTCACTTTGTGAAGTTCCAGCGTGACTCAAATTGAAACAATCGAACGGTTTCGCCCGATATTGCGACATGACATCAACTAGATTCTGGGGTTAAGTATCGTGTGCATGCACAATGAAAAAAGAAAAAAAGCTACAACAAAATTTCCTTTCTTCCATAGGTTATTGTATTCCATTCAATTTTTTTTTTATCAGAATCTCTTATCTCGCTAACCCATTCCCGCAAAGAGTGAACAAGAAAAGTATAAATTGGAAGCAAAAGTTACTCCAGATATTTGTAATCTATCGTTCTTTTTTTTTATAGTTTTTTAAATTTCGTTTTTTTCTTTTCCATCAATTATTCATTCAAATATTCAATTAATTTTTTCAAAACATGTGTAGAACTGAAATCTGTGGCATCTGTCGTATGTTGAAATGATCTTTCATTCGAACTTGCATAAAGATATACAAAACAATACTAACATTTTATTAGAACATAAATCTTGGACTGGTTGTGGTAAACATGTTCATGAAATCATGGACGTTTCATCAAAGGACAGCTGGTGTACTTGTGAACCATTGGACAAAGACGAAGAAGTGTTTATTGAAGGTCATGGTGTATATCCTCCAAGTGCTGGTCAAGGCTTAAGAAGAGGAAGTACCATTACTCCTCCAACGTATTAAGAAAAATGGTGATTTAAATGGTAAGGTTGGGTTTATACATAGAAAGTTTTATATTTTTTTTTGCTTCTTCTTCTTCTTCTGCTTAAAACATTTGAGATGTTTTAAATACTAGCTAAATATGGTTTTATTTATTTATTGTTATTAAGGTAATGTACAAAAATACATATATATATATATATATATATATATTCTGTCTTGATATCCTATTACGGAAGTAAGCTGCTCTCTCTCGTTCTATTATTTATTTTGTTTTCTTTTAGTTTTTGTTTTTTTACTGCAAAAGAATATCCAATGTATTCCCCCGCCCCCTCAAGAGAAAAAACAAAAACCAAAAACCAAACTAAAGAATGAGACCAGAATTAAACTGTAAATACGAGGAGCGTGATATTATTGCTGGGGTATGGGGTTAAAAAAATTTTTGAAGTGATAAAACCCATAAATGATGTTTATTCTAATTAAGGTTTGTAATGAGGAGAGAATGTATACTATCATCTGCTAAGACCTCCCTTTTTCTTACAGGTGAAACAATGAGATAAGACAAATGTGTGAGCCTCCCCATTCCCCACCAAAAATAAAAGAGATAAAACAAAGGTTCAAGGGAGGGAAGTATCGACAAAGAATGACAGTATCATTCCTTAAAGTTTAAGCCGAAAGGGTATGGTGCTGTACGTTTTCTATTTTTTTTTTTTTGCTGTATTGTATTGTTATTAACAAGGGATGTTACTCCATTGATATGATTATTATTTTTATTATTCAATCGCCTGGTTCCATGAATGAGATATTATTCTTGGGGTTTTAAGGGATAAATGGGGTTTGTTTGAATTATAAGATTTTTGTTCTTTTGTATTTATTTATTATCAAATACCGTACACTCTTCTACTTCATTAACAATAAAGAACAGAAAAAAAGAAAAAAGAGTTAGCCGTATATAGTAATAAGGTGCAAGCAACTACATCATATTACATATAATGGAAGTAATACGCGTCAACTGACAGTTAGATGGGGTGGTGGTTGAACAACCATAAAAAAGAAAGAAAGGAATTTTTTTAAGGAAAGGGATTTTTTTGTTATTTCACAAAGAAAATTAAACTCTGGTTGCTGGTGGGGGGTGTGAGTGGATCGTTGTTGGGTTGATGGTTGGTTTGTGGAGTAAAGAGAGGGAGGAGGAGAAGGCGAAACACAGGTCACACTCCAATTATATACACTTCTATATTTGCTACAGCAAAAGAAAAAAAGCTACTGACTTGGGAGGGTTATGTGTGTGTGGGTAAAAATAAATTGTCCCCTTTTTTCATCCCTTAGTACACGCAAATACAAAAATACCCATTTGTTCGTGTTTGAGTTTGAGTTGTTGTATGTTTTTTTCTAATTTCTTAGTTGCTTGTTGAATATTATTAAACTATTATTATATTAGGATTAGTATTTATTATATTCTGTTTTAGAGTCTGCATTCTCTCTCTCTTTCTGTGTGATTAACTCTCATTCTTCTTCCTTTTTTTTTTTTTTTTTTTTTTTTTTTGGTGTTTAAATTTTTTTTTTTTTCCCACTAATTTTTTGTTTTCTCCCCCACCCTTTTTTT